>CM060070.1:1230000-1400000 GCA_030533445.1 Cyprinodon diabolis | reverse complement strand
GATGGATGGATGGATGGATGGATGGATGGATGGATGGATGGATGAATGGATGATGGATGGATGGATGGATGGATGGATGATGGATGATGGATGGATGATGGATGGATGATGGATGGATGATGGATGGATGGATGGATGGATGGATGGATGATGGATGATGGATGGATGATGGATGGATGATGGATGATGGATGGATGGATGGATGATGGATGGATGGATGGATGGATGGATGGATGGATGGATGGATGGATGGATGATGGATGGATGATGGATGGATGATGGATGGATGGATGATGGATGGATGGATGATGGATGGATGATGGATGGATGGATGGATGGATGGATGATGGATGGATGGATGATGGATGGATGATGGATGGATGATGGATGGTTTTCCTGAGTAAGTGCAGTCCTGTACTAAATTACATTAAGACAAAACACGCTACATGTTGTAAGATATTCCTACATTTTTGCATTTAGAAATGCAGCTTTAGTTTATATCTTATTAGATACCCAGAAAAAAACAGTTAGTTTACAACCGGAGACGACGAAGTCTTCTGTATTCTCCTCCAACAGAATGAGTAAGCAGTTGGGAAACTTGTTTCACTATTAAACCTCAGTGTTTTTACATAAGGTGGAGGCAACGACTAAAGTCCCTAGAAATATGTGTATCAAAACCAAGTATGTATGCAAAACAAAAATCTTTTCCTCCTATGACCTTTACCATTCACTGGTTGCCTTTAATTAATATTGTGGAGATTAAGAGAATGGCTGAGTGCAATCTAAGGTTTAGCATTATCAGCCTCTCGTCAAGCGACAGGCTGATAATGGCTTGGAAGGAGCTTTACTGTAATCACAGAGGCAATCACTGTATCCATCATTACAGTGATTGCAAGGTAAAGTTTAAAAATACTGCCAACATTACAATTAGTACTTCTCAAAGGGTACTTGAACGTTCTTGATTGGCTGACTTTGACATTTAATGGCGAATTAGCGACAGCCGAGAAAGGTTCAGGATTTCTGGTGAAGAGCTGCATTTTTGGCAGGACCTGTAGGTCCGTTCAGAAACCTCAATGACTCAAGTGCTGAAAAATGAGGCGTTGATGATGGAAGATGAGGCCTAATTTCACAGAGAACATGCTAAGGGTTCAGCAGAAACTCTAAACTCTTCCACCTATAGACAGTCAATAGATCAATAGATTTAACCAGAGGGGCCAAAACTTTTCAGTTTATCACCTACAGGAGTTGAGTCATGACCCGAACTACTGGTTGAATACACAAACTCTTCGACAAATCAATTAATAACATCAATAATATTGAAAAAATTATCATCAAATGAACCAAATGAGTTTGCAAGTCTATACCTTTGTAGATCACCTGCATCACGCAACATTAAAACCAAATTTGCATGTGCCTTTTAGCACCATTGTTTTGTAATGTTTGTAGATCAGTCCCTGTAGGGCCTATGAATGTCAGAAGCACATTGCATTTTGGGACAATACGACAAAAAAGCTACTAGATAAAGAATTTCTTTTGGAGAAATGCATTTTTCTTTTGTTGAATAATCTTAAAAAAAGACAAAATCCAATTCCTAGCGGCTGTAGTGCGTCAGCAGCTCCAGCCAGTCTCACGTTCAGAAGGGAAAATTACGGTGGCCCTGAAGTGCAAACTGCAACTACAAATCTAAAAGCACAACTACATTAAGGAAATCGCAACTACATAAAGCAAGGCGCAACTACATAAACGAAAACACAATTACATTAACCTACCGGAAAAGGTAGGTACCAGTGGAAAACATGAGACATCGCTGATTGGACGACGGCGCCGTTTGACCCTTGAACCGGAAGTTGCGTCGTCTGAACAGTCCAGCTTCTTTTAAGTGTGTCTTCAGTGTACGCAAACTAACTGAAGTTTCGTGATTAGTCTTGAGCATATCCAGTATCACCTCGTACGTATGTCCTAATTCAAGATATTCCTGGATAACGGCAGCTATGTTTGGGGCGCCGACAATATCCATGTTTTCAAAAGCCGCAGCAGGCAGAATGACTTCCGGTTCAAGGGTCAAACGGCGCCTTCGTCCAATCAGCGATGTCTCATGTTTCCCACTGGTACCTACCTTTTCCGGTAGGTTAATGTAATTGTGTTTTCGTTTGTATTATTCCCCAAGCCGTTTGTATTATTCCCCAAGCCATTGCCCCCCCTCAACTCCGACCTGCACTGTCGGTCACTTTACACCTGTTTTGCACTATCCCCCCCCCACAATCTGTGCCAGTACTGTTTACCTTTCCTTTTCACTGTTTACATTTCCTTTAATATATTTATATATATTTTTTGTAACTGTTTACATTTCCTTTTCATTTTCCTTTTAATATATCTATATATTTTATATATTTTATTTTATTTTTATTTCACGGTAGCTGTTATGGAAGTCCCAAATCTCATTGTATCTGTCACAGAATATAATGACAATAAAGGCTTTTTGACTTTGACTTTGACTTGACTTTATGTAGTTGCGCCTTGCTTTATGTAGTTGCGATTTCCTTAATGTAGTTGCGCTTTTAGATTTGTAGTTGCAGTTTGCACTTCAGGGCCACCGTAGAAAATGGATCGTACCAGCGGCGCTGGATGGCATCTGTGGTTACTGTCCGGCGAACTGACATTTCCTCGGACAACATTTCCTCTTCTTGTTTTACTTCTTAGACATTCAGAGGTTAAAACAATCATCTTGTGGGAAACTTGAATACAAGACAAAGATGCAGAGACCAATGGGGGGGGGGATCTCTGCTCCTGCAGCCTCACAGGATGGAACCGGCATGCACAAACCAGCAGGTCATAAAAGTAGATTGCCTTTGATCTCCCAGACGTGCCCTAACCACGTTTTCTACTGCTTCTATGGTCTATGTCTCATCATCCTTTCCACTTGCTTTTATGTGTATATGTGTGTGTTAACTTTTACTGCACTAATGCAAATTGACTTCAGGGGACTCAGAAGGACAAAATGATGGAATTAAAATAAGTAGGTAAACTCCTATGATTTCACATTCTTTAATGCTTTTGTCATTGTCGTGTACAAGACAACCTAATCGATTCCTGACACAACATCCACTGCCAGCCTTTTCAGCCCAAACCCTGAAGCTAAAACTGTCCAGTTGTTGTTATTAATCACAGAGTTTCTTTGAAGCATAAAAAAAAATGATTCTATCCTCTCCACTGCAAGCCAGTTCCTGGCACACTTAATCTTTGTGGCAGTTATTTGATTATACCCTGGGGCACAAAAAAAGTAAGAGAGGGTGTGAAAAAAAGAGGTGAATTTGAATCTGACAGCAAGAGAGAAGATGATGGAGAGAGGGAAATGAAGAGTTGGGAACGCTCGGATAAAGAACGGCAGTGACAGAGTGTGGATCAATAGGGTTTGGGTTCGAAGAGCATTTTGTTTCCTTCCACTCTTCTCCTCTTTAATCCACATTTTTATCTTCTCATTCATCCTTCTCCTCTTGTAAATGTTTATCTTTGGGTGGCCGTGAGAGGATAAATGAAGCAATTGGATCCTAGTTCTGCAGTTAAAGCCTCTTGATGCCAAAGCAAGCCAGCTAAAATTAGAGATTAGTTCTGTTCCTCTTTTAATTAAGATTTTTTTCCATAAATGGAAGCTGTGGCATTAGTGAGCCAGAACATTTGGACTTGAGTGGGAAGGAAGCAGAAGACCTCTCTGCTGGTCATTATTATGGACTTGTTGCACAATTTCCAGTCATAAGTTCAGCCTTGGCCCCATATTACCTCCTCAGTTCATTACACATAAAATGTGGTTCTAAGAGAGCACAGAACAACATTTCTAAAACTTTCAGGTTGCATGGAGGTTTGAAGAGGACCCAAATGCAGAGACTGAAGCCAAAGTGTTTTTTTTTGGGATTTAATTAACCAAAAATAGCAACAGAAGCAAAAATCCCAAAAACTAGTGATGTTATGAGATGAGCTGAGGCTTCAAGGTGTGTGTCGACTACTGGAGCGAGTGTTTCAATGAGGCGTGTATCGAGGTTTGCTTCATTTTGGGGAGGAGCCAAAATAGATGACGTCCAAAGCCTCACTACCCCGCCATACCATGTGACCACTTCAGGAAGCGGTTCAGATCGCCCGCAAACTTCCATAGGCCTTTAAAGATCCTCAGTGTTCAGCCAAGATGTGGGAGTTTGGAGGAGAGTTGCTGTCAGTTCGATAGTGTTTGGATATATTCTAAGAATAGATTGGTTGGAAAAACAACCAATCTAGTTGGTTAAAACTAGTTTGGTTAGATTAAACAATGATCAAAATCTGACCTAGCCACTGGTTTCAGTTATAAGATTGGTGTTTACGAGTATTACTTTCTAACAAAACTGTCACCTTGCTAGTGGCGTCGGCTGTAAGACATGGATTTCCATTCCTGAGGTTGTTGGTTTGAAACTCAGACTTCTGAAAGTTGCAATAAAACAATTAACAAGTATTTTGACTAATGTTACTAATTTGTTTTGGTTTGCCCTAGTAGAAATATATAGATTAGGTAAAAACACTGCCAAATTAGATTGGTTGGTTTAAACAAAAGATTGGTTGAACTTCCAACTCCATGAAAACCAAAAATTGTGGAAAAACTATTATGTTTGAATAAAATGAATAACACCTCTCATTTTGCTCATCATTGCCTGATTTGTACAAATACTTTTACTTCCTGCTTGAGCCTATTTCTCTAAAATTAGAGAAAAAAATGTACCTTAAATGATTGTTCTCTTCTAAGACCTTTTACACACACAAAAAAAAAACATGCAAAAGATTTTATTATACTCGCCAATTATTAACAATTTAAAGGAACTTAAATGGGAAAAAAACAAACAAGAAAAAACATTACAAAAAAATCGCAGATTGTATTATTAACTGTGGACTCCACCAGTGGGGGGTGGTTTTCACTATTTCCACAAAATACTGAAAACCAGGAAAACTCAGGTGAGGCAAAGAAATGATGAAAAACCAGCAACAGTGACTGAGCAGGAGGTGTATATATGGGGGAGAGAAACAAAGAGCAGGCTAATCAGTAGATTGGGAGCAGGTGTGAACAGAGGAGTCTAGAAGGGAGGTAGGGGAAAGAGACTGACACAAGAGGGCAGCAGAGGGCAAATTAAAATCTAAAATAATTAGAATAAAGCAAAATTGAAATAAAACCAATGAAAACTCAAAGATAAAACGGAAACAGAACCAAAACCATGACAAAAAACTCATGAAAGGATTAAAATACGATTGACTCAGGTTTCTTCTCAGCAATGTGACCAAGGCAACAAAGAGTTATTAGAAGATAAATTCTCTCATCATTTAGCAGATATTATCTCTGCAGCTGAGATAAAATATTCCATCCCCTTCCTTCATTAGATGATAACAGGTCTAATTAGAGTTTGGTTTGTTTTAATGTCACCAAGTCTGTATAATAATAAAATGTCTGCTAGACCTCCACTGTCACTGTTACTGCTGATAAAACCGATCTGAAGAGAATGTTGAGACAATTCTGCAGAGACAGAATTCATCCGTCTTGCTTTAAATAGATCACAGCGATATTAGAGATGTAGGCAAAACCAGTTCTACTGGAACCAAGACCAACACAGACCAGTTTAGGATTTATGGCTAAATATTTCAGGAAATTTTTTTAAGTTCACCATATAATGAAAATATGAACAAAAAATGTTTTAATAAATCAACACAATATTACTTCTAGCTATGTAACTAAGAATTCTCATTAAAAAAACCTATATTTATGTTACTAAATGCAGCCGGTATATATATATATATATATATATATATATATATATATATATATATATATATATATATATATATATATATATATATATATATATATATATATATATATATATATATATATACATATATACAATTTTGAAGCTATAGTCTGTAATAAAAACCTGCAAACATTTTAATCAACACTGTAGATCAATAAAAAAACCTGCACTAAATCAAATGATAACACTTATATTAGATTGGTGGTTCCCAAACGGCTGGCACGCCCCTAGGGGGGGAACACTGTAATCACAGCGGAAATGAGTTAATCCCAGAATGAAACATTAAATGTGTCTAATCATTTTTGTGGCAGAGATTGTATTTTATTTTAATACAATATTTGATGATAATAAAGACATGCTTTATTTTGTAAAAATATTTTAGGATCTTCTAATACTGTTTGATCAGGAAGTGTTTTGTGAAATTATTGCTGCAAGCAAAGAAAATATTTATATATATATTTTTAAATAGGAATACATTGAAATTTTAAGAAAAGGCTTTTCAGAATAAAACTTTAACACAAATTTTAATAAAAAGTGTGAGTTACCTTTTCTACATTTTGTTTCTTTTTTTCCGAATTGTGAAGAAGTGAAGGAAGGAATAAATGTCATAAAACTAAATTTGACAAAAAGAAGCTGATGAAAAGAATCCAGTTTGTAAAAAATGTGAGGAACAGATATTTGAAGGAAGAAATATCTAATTTGTTAATTTTTAAGGGAAAAGACGAAAGTTGAAAAATAAAAATAAATGACTTTTTATTTTACTCTCAGAACCTTCTTTTGATCAAAATACTTTAAAAGTTTTATTTCCAGTTGGCAATTTTAGTTCACAAAATGTATTTTTTTAAATGTCCATTTATAAAACATGTTCTTACTCGGACCAATAGTGATAAACAAATTTATATGAAAGCCTTTTACCCCAAAATAAAAGGAAACATTTCACCAGAATAAAATGAGAGAAGCAGCCAGAGCTCCTATCTTCACCTCACGGTTTATTTCTGGATCATTTCCAGGCTGGTATTTGGTTGGACCTGAATGTGTTCTGGGTAAGTAAGCATACATGTAGATTTCTTTTTCAGCCCTTCCAGGATTCATCGGCATGTCAAATGAGATGCATGTTGGCCTGTCAGGTTGTGTTAGCACTGCGTGACGAGACCGACACACACGGACCGGTCAGGCACTGCTACTTTCTGCATGCATTCACTCATCTATGCTTTAATTATATTCTGTCTGCTTGCTGGTGTTGGGAGCGCAGCAGCTGAAGGACACGGAGTAAAATTACCTCCTCAGCTCTGCATATAACAAGACAGACACCCAAACAATGTAAAAACACACAGTTTGATGTGGTTCTTCAGGGCAAAGTGACCTTTGAACAATTTCTGGGCCAAAGAATCTCATCAATCATTTATGAAGACATATCAATTCAGCCATGAAGTTAGAAAGATGAGTCAAATATTTGATGGTTTTCTTAGAGACTTAAAAAAGTAAAAAAACAACAACAACAATCTACTGGAGTTTGTTTCCAACTTTGAAGATGTTTCTCTTCCCATCCAGGGAGCTTTTTCAATTCAAAATGTCAGAAAAAGTGTTGAGTTCCAGAATCTATAGAGTCTAAAATCAGCGGGTCCGAATAAAGAAAATATCAACCAGTAAAGGTCCGGAGACATTTTTAATTGTAAACAGAATTTAACACTGAAGTAAAATGAGGTGTTTATGCATCCATGTTATACATTGAATTTTTAAATAAAATAAAATATAAAAAAGAAAAATCTGAAGTGTTTTTTGAAGTAAAGAACAACAATTGTTCAGTTTGGTTTATAGATAATTTCCTGATTCCCATATTTTCTCAAACCCCTGAACTGATCGTTTGTTATTTTCTTTCTTTTTTCTGTCTTAATGTTGGCAGTGGGCTTTAGGCTGCCCTGCAAGGCTTTAAACCTGGGTTTAACCGGAGACTAAGCCATTCTCAAGCACATATCAAGGTGCTCATTTTGAGCCTGGATCCAGATTTATTGTTGATTCTGTTCATGGTGGAGAATCCTGCTTCACAGCAGCAGGTTGAGCCAAACATCCTCTAAATGTGCAGGGTCATCTTTGAGCACCATTTCACTTTTCTTTCACCAGTTCACCGCAGTTCTTCCAGCAGTCCACACTTTCTCTGCTCTCTTTTTCTCATGGTCTTCTCCTTCTTTCCCATCGCCCGGCTTGCCACAGGTTTGCCTGCTGTGTCTAAAAGTAGCAGCAGCAGCAACCCAGACTGACAGCTCATTGGCTCATTTGGATCACGTGCAGCCTGGAGCCGGACGCTCCCCAGGGCTTTACCGTATTAACAGGAGAAGAGGCGCAAGTGAAATTAGACACTGCCGTCGGAAAACATGCTGTAATTTATAAATGTTTTGATTCAGGTTGGGTCCGGATTAGCGGATCCGGACCGTGGTCCGCTAATCCATGACCTCTGGTTTATAGAGTGGACCAAAAACAAAGCCTTGTTTTTGCTTACAAATTATGCTAATTTAAGGGGACCAACAGGTCCACCCCTTTGGAATGGGGGTCGTTGTTAGCCTGCAATACCCGATACTGGTCTATGCCTCTGGAAGGGGTTGTTAGAGGGAATTGTTGGCCTGGCTGAGCAGACAAGATGCCACTCCACAGACGATAGCTCACAGACCTAACCTGCAGGACAAACCGTAGACATTTCTCAGCAGGTAACGGTTAAACCTAGAAGCTTCCTCCTGTCAAACCATCAGAAAGGGGCGGGCCTTAACGACAGGTTGATCCTATCTCCATACTGGTGTGTGAATGCAGGAGCGTTTGTAAACCTAATTGAGTCAACAAGGCAGATGCACTTTTCAAACTCTGTTCATTTACGGTACCTCAACAAAACTGTTATCTTGCGTGCCCAGGCTGTGGAGTGTGTGGGTGGATCTGGAACAAATTCTTCCTCCATCTGTATCAGTGCTAAATCCTGTAATCCAACCGATTGGACCTAACAGCTGTTTAGAATATTTTACACACTATTAGGTGCATATGTGGGATCCAGGCAAACTATTTCTCCTCAGGCTATAAGAATAAAAAAGAAAGGCTGATTGAGAGACGTGCATGTGTCCTGGTGTGTGAGCGCTTTAGATGAGCAAAGATGGATCCAGACAGAGTAGTTAGCAGTGATGAAGATTAATGACGGAGCATTTAAAGGAAAAATGACCCCATAAACTGGTTTAACGTGTTTTGATGCGCAGGATAAGGTTCATTTGTCCCAGGTCCAATAACGGATCAGTCTAAGCACAATATGCTAAAAAGTAGATGTTATTTTTATTTTATTCTGTGTGATAGAATCACAGATGGATAAAAAGTCCATGATCGTCCACCTGGAGCATTCTGCTTTTCTCTCTGCTATAGTCTGACTTTACACCTTAAACCTGCAGGCTAGCTGATGGCACAGACCGCTGGCAATCACAAAATCACACCCTTAAACTAAACAACTGTTAGGCAAAGATTAATGGAAGTAATTAGAATAAGTCTAAATGAAAAACAGGCCAAATGTTCAGAGGAAGATGCAACGACGTTAAGGAAGGAGAAGTTTGTCTCTGAGGGGAAAACAGCAGGACTTCTTTTCATTCTTGGATATTAAATCAGTCTGATGAAGAATGAATTTTGTTTTTCATGACTAAGCTGTCGATTTGGAACCACTTTGTGTTTGAGGTACCAACTGCTGTCCAACAATGATGAGCTTTCTGAAGCCTTACTCCAAGCTTAGCCGTCCTTAAACTGAACCCGTCCCAGAGATAGCCAGCTTTTCACTCCATCCGCCTCAGAGCCATCCGTCTGGAGAGTTATGCAAAAATAAGAGTAGCTCTTCTCCATCCTCCTCCAGTGAGAAAGTTTACCATCATCATCATCATCATCGTCGCTGAACCTGGCCATGTTCCAGACCGCTGAGTCTAGGTTCCAAACCAGTCTACTTTTATTCTTTACTTTTCTTTTTGGTAGAACATTGAAGGGGCAGTGTGCAATATTCTTTCCTTTTATTTAAAAAAAATCAAGTATTGTTTTAATAAAACCACATTCTGCTAAGGTTATGCATCACATCAAAACTGAAAGGGTCCTCAAAGCTCAGAACTCGTACTGTATAAATCCACTGAGGGGCAGAGATGCCGTGTGGTGTCAGATTACCCCAAAGG
Source organism: Cyprinodon diabolis (assembly GCA_030533445.1). Lineage (NCBI taxonomy): Eukaryota > Metazoa > Chordata > Actinopteri > Cyprinodontiformes > Cyprinodontidae > Cyprinodon > Cyprinodon diabolis. The sequence continues at coordinate 1,390,009 of CM060070.1, read as the reverse complement.
GGCCGAACTTGTCAGCCTTACACGTCTTACCCGGGCTGCTCAGTGGCGGGGCTGCTCAGTGGCGGGGAGCAGGGCTGCTCAGTGGCGGGGCTGCTCAGTGACGCAGTGGATAGCACTGCTGCCTTGCAGCAAGAAGATTCTGGGTTCGATTAACATTAACAATGTCGAGGCTCACAGATATGAAAGGAGACACGATGGTTCCAGAGGAGGAAAAATGTTGATGAGATTTTGAGCCACTAAATTCATCAGAAACCAATAAATTGTTTATCTAGTGAAACTTTTTTATTGCATGGATTCTGTCTATTTTACAACCCGTTTCATTTCCCTGTAGCCTTGAACATATTCCACATTTCACTCTTCAATTTATTTTGCAAAGTTGTGGTTAAACTATGTATCTTAAAAAATATATTTTCTACCAGAAACAGCTAAAATGTTGGACGTAAGAAATATATTATCACATAAAGCATCACCCATAATATTTAAAATCCACTTACTTATACTGATGGTCTACATCTGGGTTATCGAACATTTCAGCCTATAAACTCAATAATAATAATCCAACAGATTAGAGTCACCCTAAAAATACAAACATCAGCTCTTTCATTTACAATGAAAAAACGGAAATATAAGCACGCTTTTTTTTTTCCTAAAATAAATGGATTTTAGCAGATGGCCGCTCACACTGAGCCTGGTTCTGCTGGAGGTTTCTTCCTGTTCAAAGGGAGTTTTTCCTCTCCACTGTCGCTACAAGCATGCTTAGTGTGAGGGATTGCTGAAGAGTCAATGAGTCGATGCAATCAGCTGGTTTTCCTTAGATAGAAAACTTGAATCAGACTGATGATCTGGTTGAATTGTCTCTATAGAGTGACCTGAGATGACATGATGTGAATTGGCGCTATAGAAATAAACTGAATAGAATTAAATTAAAAATTATCTTCTCTTATAGAGTTTATTTTTAGTTGTAAACATATTTGTAGTGTTTGAAATCACTTTCTGTATTACAGATGTTGATATTTTTCTCTCCTGGTCAGATATAAAGTATTACCAAACATGCAAAGTATGTGATGATGTCATCAACTTCCGGCAAATTTAAAAGCAAACAATATCGACTTTTTTGCTGAGGAGTTGGAAACAGGAGCTTGGAAAAACTACAACATCATATTTCAAAGTTTAATGATAATCTTCATCAAATGGATTACATTTTCTCAATTAAAACTATCTTAAAGCTACTTTTTTTCACTTAAAGGGGAGCACCATTTTTTTTCCATTGTTCCTTGATTTTCCGTTATTCCATCATGTTCTACTCACCCATATGAGTTTAGTGTCATTTGGAGCCGTTCTGAAGATATTCCGTTAGGTTATATCTAAGTAACGTCGTCCTATGGGCAACGACTTGAAGGCACAAACTAAACTGTTCATCATTTATTCTTTATGGTACGCCAGCATTCAGAACATGGAGGCCAATCACTGTCCCCCAGACATCCGCCGTTAGATTTTTATATTTATATCTTTTAAAAACAAAGCGGAGTGTATGACGTCATCCGCGTCATACACACTAAACTCATATGGGTGAGTAGAACATGATGTAATAACATAAAATCAAGGGCCCAATGTAAAAAAAACGACGTTCCCCTTTAACAAACAAAGCAAAGCAAATCTCTGGATCCCATCCACCACTGAACACAACAGACAAGCGAACTGCTCTTAATGTGCATCTCAGTCAGTAGTGGGGGCAGTAAAGTTTGGTAGGGGTGGCCAGACAGGCACCGATGTGCACTGAGGAGTGCGCCCTTCTAGCTCTGCCCCTGCTCCGAATTCATTCTGCTCCAGCATCCAAAATCAGGCATTTATCCCCTTTTTCATGTTCAAAATACATTCAGTCTGAATGCGGAATAACTAAGAGTTTTTGCTTCTTTTGTACTAAATTATCCTATGAACATAGATCTTAGTAGTTGTACAAATAGTTTTAAATCAGGATGTTATATTTTGTTCAAGTAATGTGGCTTTTTTCCGTCTTATATCCAATCAGATGATTTCACACTCATCTTCAGTCATTCCTGTTTTAGAAGCAGGTAAATTTATCTCAGGTGCAGAGTGTGAGACGGGGAGCTGACCTCATTGATTCACCTTCATGTCGTTATGTATTCGTGTATAGCTAGTGAGAATGCTCACTAGTGCTACCACCATTAGTAGCAGGGATAGTTGTTTTCATCCATTGTAGAAGCTACTTTTTTGTCTGTGATTGATTATGGCGATATATTGTACATGCATGCTGCATCCTCCATCTTGCGTCATATTGACTCAGTGTACCATGCTTCATTACGATTCAGTACAAATTCTAAGTCCCTTACTCATCACTGCATTCTTTATGATCTAGTTGGTTGGACACTAACAATTTGTAGAAAACAGCGCTGGTATATCTTTATCTATAAAGCAATACTTGGTAAACTCCCACTGTGCCTCTGTAACCTCCTGGTAGTTATCGGTTGCGCTCCTCTCAGTGGTTACTTTTTAATGTACCCCGAGCTTCAACTGAGTTGGAAAAAACTGCATTCTCCTACTCTGCACCTTAGGGATGGAATAACCTCCAGAAAGAGCTCAAATTAGAAACTCTCATGTCCATTAATGAATTTAAAGCAAGCATGAAGAATGTAGTGATGGAGATATGTGCTTGTTTTTCCTGAGATGCTCAATGTGTTCTAACATACTGCTCTGATTTTATTTTTTTATTTATTTTTTTACTCTTTTTTTATTAAGAAAAATGTAATATGTTTTAAATATGTTTGAACTTCCGGTGGTTTGGCTGCTACCTTGGCCAGGTCTCTCTTGAAAAAGAGATTCTGAATCTCAATGGGACTTCCTGGTTAAATAAAGGTTAAATAAAAATTAAAAAATCCAGTCGGCTGTGATGGCGCCCTGTGAAATCCTCCCATCATTTCCAGAACGACTGGAACCGTGGACAGGTCTTCACTGTCACTAAACATGACTCACTTTAGTGTTTTCACAACCAAGACAAGATGCACGAGGAATGGCTACAGCCAACGTAAAATTGATGTAATAAAATAGTATTTCAGCTACAAAAAAAAGTGGATTAAGCCTCAATGGACGTCTGGGGTACTTTGTAGAAGAAAATGTTTATCCTTTCAAACAGAAACAAACCACTAAATCACAGGTTTACTGATGCATGCATAATGTTCATTGCGTTGCTCTTGCTGCACCGAGACATCGGAGTAAAAGATATGTCGTAACTGTCCATCCATGATGTGGGCTGTAACCGAACTCTGCAAAAAACATGTCTTACATGATTTTAAATATTTGATAGATTCAACCAGATTAGGTGTTAATAATTAAGGAAACAGGCAGACATCTTCTCCCCCGCCCCGCCCCAGCTTAGCATTACAATGATGTCCCTCCTGTAAAGGCGGCTCTAATCCCAGCATATACCTCCATGCACATACTAAGCACCTGTCCTGGCATGTAACATACAAAAGAAAGGTTAAGAAATTCAGCAGGGATCTGAACAGCGGTGGCTAGCCAATAGGGGGCGCTAGGGCGCTGCCCCACCCACCCACCCAATGACATTAGAAATATATACATTTTTTTTATAATTTAATTTTAAATTTACATTTAAAATATTTCGAAATATATTAATATGTATTTTTTAGATGTGGAGGATAAATATTTAATCTTTAATGACTAGTAAAGCGTCATTCCATTTTTCAGCAGGTCGGTGTCGTATTTCCACCCTAGGGCACAAGAATCTTTACCCATTTACTCTCGCTAAAAGTTGTCCATGCACAGCAGCTCCTCTAGTAATAGTATAGGAGAACTTGTGGCGCACCTGTCCTGCACCCCGAGCTGACAGGAAGTGTATTTGCTCACCGTCTCCCGCCACAGCGTAGACATTTTGTGGGTGATTGACAGGTCGAGTCGCAGGAGTTGGAGATGCATTGGGGAGAGAGAGAGAGAAATGGTGCAAGAAACGTCCTTTTCCAGGACCTGGTTTAGCTCCAAGCTATAGGCTAACTGCGTGCAGCGAGGCTAACTGCATGCAGCGAGGCTAACTGCCTGCAGCGAGGCTAACTGCATGCAGCGAGGCTAACTGCATGCAGCGAGGCTAACTGCCTGCAGCGAGGCTAACTGCATGCAGCGAGGCTAACTGCCTGCAGCGAGGCTAACTGCATGCAGCGAGGCTAACTGCCTGCAGCGAGGCTAACTGCATGCAGCGAGGCTAACTGCCTGCAGCGAGGCTAACTGCATGCAGCGAGGCTAACTGCGTGCAGCGAGGCTAACTGCATGCAGCGAGGCTAACTGCCTGCAGCGAGGCTAACTGCATGCAGCGAGGCTAACTGCCTGCAGCGAGGCTAACTGCATGCAGCGAGGCTAACTGCCTGCAGCGAGGCTAACTGCCTGCAGCGAGGCTAACTGCCTGCAGCGAGGCTAACTGCATGCAGCGAGGCTAACTGCCTGCAAAGTTTTAAGCCTAGCCTTAAAAGTAGACAGAGTGTCTGCCTCACGGACTAAAACTGGTAGTTGGTTCCACAGGAGAGGAGCCTGATAACTAAAAGATCTGCCTCCCATTCTACTTTTAGAAATTCTAGGAACGACTAGTAAACCTGCAGATTGAGAGCGAAGTGCTCTGTTAGGAACATAAGGAACAATCAGATCTCTGATATCAGATGGAGCTTGGCCATTTAAGGCTTTATATGTGAGAAGGAGGATTTTAAATTCTATTCTGGATTTAACAGGAAGCCAATGAAGAGAAGCCAGGATAGGAGAGATATGATCTCTCTTTTTAATTTTCATCAGAACTCTGGCTGCAGCATTTTGGATCAGCTGAAGGCTTTTAACTACAGTTTGTGGACTTCCTGATAGTAAAGAATTACAATAGTCCAGCCTTGAAGTAACAAATGCATGGACTAGTTTTTCAGCATCACCCCTGGACACTGATAGTTTGGGCAATAAATAATAAAATAGCAATAAGAAAACCTGTCAGAAAACATTGGTACTATTGCTCACCCTAAGCTCTGAGCACTGCTGTGTGATAGAATATCTATCTGGTGAGAAAGAGCAGTTATTTTAACACAGTGTTTTTTTTTCCCATCAGTGCTTGAATCGGTTTGTTCTGTGAAAAACACATATAGAAAATAAACATGAGCCTGAGGTGCATGTATGCATGATCAGAATTGTTTCAATTCCTGTTGCAGACATTCCATAATTGAAGGAAGGTGATGAGAGGCATTTTATAAAAAAAAAAAAAGGACTTTTAAAGAATTAGGACACAAAGAGTCAAAAAGTTAATGGAGCCACATGTTCCCAATAGCAACACAGAAATATTCTCCAAAACATTTAACAACACATGACGTTAGGTTGACATCTTGGTTGTTTACCTCTAATATTGGTGCACGGGTGCCTCGGAGATGCAAAAGTCAGGAGACCAAAGGAACGCTGCCTCTTTTCTTCCTAACTGTCTGGAGGACTCCAAATGTCTATCTCTGTACATTGTGGCAGCAATAGCCTGTGGTATAAACAAAGCACTTGCCAAAGTCAAGCTGAAGATCCCATACGCTTAATATCTCACTATCCCTACCTGAACCCAAAAAGTTGCCCTAAACCATGAAGCTGCAAAGATGACTTCGCATCAGATATTCCTCTCACACCTCAGCGGCCTGCCTGACTTTCTTCCTCCAGATCTCCAAAGCCAATGCATCTGCCTGATGACACATGTCAGAGATGACACCCACGCAGCACCAACGGGAAAGAATCCGACTTCCAGACTTCTGCACACTGAGGTGAGAACAAGCAGAGCGAAGGACATTTTTAAGGCTTTGCACGCCATCGCAATGAGAAAAGAAGAGTTGTTTTCCTGGCCTTATAATGAAGACATTTTCAAAGGAACACTTCTTACACAGCAACAGCTTCAGATTAAATAACCTTATTATGTTCCACTTAATATCATGTTTTTCTGATCACTTAAGCAACAACAGCTTTGTGTACTGGACAAAAAACTTTAGTTGCATTATTGCACGAGTTGCAAAACGACACGTAGTTATTTCTACAGAGGGAATTACTTTCATGAAATGAGCAAACAGATGTTAAATAAGTGAAAATCTACTGTTCAATGAACCCGATTTGAGCTGTGAACACTACAGAGCTGCTACTGTACACAACATCTGCTGGTCTCACAACACATTACCGACACAACAACTTTGTTAGCTCTGCATATGAGGATGAATGGATGCAATTACAGACACAGCAGATTATGCATCGAGTTCCACAAAACAAAGATTACTGAAAGGTGCTCATGTGGTAAAAGACGCATCAATGTGCTTTGAAAAATAACCTTTGTTTATTCATGGCAGGTCAGCGGATGAGTCTAGCAAAAAGCAGTGTCCTAAGAAAGACTGATTCACAGTATTAATCACCTTGAAGGACGATTGAAGGGAAGTGCTTATAATTCAGTTTCATTTAGAAAACTAGAGCAGCGGTCCCCAACCACCGGGCCGCGGACTGGTACCGGTCCGTCGGTCATTTGGTACCAGGCCTCACAGAAAAAAGTATATATATATATATATATATATATATATATATATATATATATATATATAATTTATTGACGATCAGAGTCTGAGTGATGTTTTATTTTGAAAAATATAAAAAATTGCGGTATTCTCTCCCAATTACATCAGTCGGTGCATCTGTGCATCTTGACTAGTGGTGGGTATTGCCGAAGAAGTCACGATTCGATTAGAATCACGATTCATAGGCCACGATGCGATTCTATCACGATGCATCACGATACTTTATTTTTAATTAATTATTGCGATGCATTGCAATATTTTCTCCTCCATGTTTTGGTTTTGAATGACTTGGCGCAGTATCCCGCGGCCGAAAATGCTTGTGACACAAGGCAGCGTGCGTCAACACATCCGCAGCGACATCTACTGGACTGGAAGTTGTATTACACTTGTTTTTGGCTGATGTTCGCCAACCACTCATGCAATTTTATGTATTTATTTTTTTAAATTAATAATCGATACTTGGCGTCAAGAATCGATGCAGTAGATCACGAAAATTAGAATCACGATGCATCTTCATGACGATTGTTTTGCACACCCCTAATCTTGACACAGGTTCATTCAGTTCAAGACTCATCCTATCTATAACATCCTATCTTTGTGAAGCGGGATTTTCTGCGGTTACAGCGACCAAAACAAAGGTGCAGACTGGACATCAGGAGCCACTTCCTCTGTCATTTTCTCCGATTACGCCTAGATGGGACCGGCTTGTTTTATTTTTATGCTGTTTGTATTTGATTTTATGCCAGTCGTATCATTTTACTTGATCGTATTTACCCCCCCCCCCCGGCCGGTCCATGAAAATATTGTCTGACATATAGCGGTCCGTGGTGCAAAAAAGGTTGGGGACCGCTGCACTAGAGAACGCAATAGAGAAACTAAATGTTTTTGTAACTTTAATAGATGGAGATTATCGTCAAATTTAGGAAGAACCACTTTTCCGTCTCGCTTATCCCTTCAGTTTTGTACAAAAAATAAACTTTAAACTACGTCAACGGGCATGTATCCCTTTAGTCATGTAAGAAAAAAAACGATTTAATTACTTACTTGTTTGTGTTTTTTGCAGCGTATGTTGATCTGACCTTAAATCTGACCACAATGTTTACATTTGATCACTGCTGCACTTTATGGGATGGAAATGTTCATTTACTGTCTGAAAGCTGTACTAAATGAAGTTTTGTCTTGTATACACTCTGTGTGCAAAATGACAATAAAAGTTGTCTAAGTCTTTATAGTTAAAAATCATATTGTTTATTGTAGGGATGCACGATTTGGTCGATATCCGATATGCCGATATTTTAAAACTCATGTAGCCGATAACCGATATCGATACCGATGTTAAAGCTGGACAAAAATAAGTAGTCATTGAAAATCGCAGTTTTGTTATCCATTTCTGACACTTTGAAAAATAATATACTCAAATATATTTTCATATGCTGATATCAAATTGATTTTTAAAAACGCGGTATCCATCTATTTTACTTTCAAAATCTCGTGAAATGTCATCGTTCTGTTACAAACTCTTGTGATATTTTGCAAATTCTTGTGAGATTTTGTTAGTAAAATAGATCGATACCGCGTCAATATATCAACATATAAAAATATGGCAACATTTTGTGAATTTTCGGGGGATTTCGTTGCATAACGATGACATATAGCAATATTTCATTAGTGAAAGAGATTGATATGGTGTTTTTAAATGGCAATATATCAGCATTAGACTTTAGAAACTCAGAAGCTGATTAAATATCGGGTTAAATATCGGTGGGGTGGCCGATGTCCGATATTCAGTTTTAAGGCCGATACCGATAGGGGGCTGATTATATCGTGCATCCCTAGTTTATTGGGTTGTTGTTGATGCTGATCGCTGTAAGCAGAGAGGATCTTCTGTAGTGGTCTGACTCACAGCATGTCAGCTGAAGCCTCTGATCGAAGACACTCGCTGTAGTTTTACAGTCTAATGAAGGAAGAGAAAGCTCAGGGTTCCCCATCTAAAAGCTCAAGGCTTCTCAAAAGCCATTAATTGGTTCCCAAACACCGGTATGCGCCCCCTAGGGGTGGCACAGTGTATTTGAAGAGGGGAGTAGGGAAAACTTATTCCATTAGTGAGCCAGTTTTTGTTTGTTTATGTATTCATGACAATGTTGACCTCTGTTACACAGTAGAATAAACAGCTTAACTGAAAAGAATTGCACCTTAAAGATGGCATTTATTATTGCAAAAAAGATGTAGTTTATATTACTGCAATATTTTATTTACTGCTGTTAGTTGTTTTTTTTTTGTTCAGGTGTTGAAAAGGTTGGATTGGGGTTAGAGATCGAGGGGCAACAAAAATAATTCTTGCAAACAAAAGGGGGGCCCAGCTAGAAATATTGGAAGAAAAAAAAGCTCACATGAAGCTCATGCATTATTACTACCTCCTTTTACTATCAATAGTTGATTAGTTTGATTTATCAATAAATGTCTTTATTTTTGGTTGTTTTATTTTGGAAATCTGAGTCATTTTTATTATGTAATAAGAAGGAAAAAAGCAACAAGGGCAGCCAAACACATTGGCAGCCCAAAGCAGTTAGACTGACGGACAGAGAAACACTTTGAAAATTAACATTTCAAGCCAATAGTGTTATTGGAATCCAGGAAAAGACAGTATTACCTTTGGTACATTCAAAAAATATGGATATTTTGATGGCAAAAATGAAAGTCAATGTAATAACTAGAAACGCCAACTTGCCCAAATAAATTAAGAAAAATAACAAAAGTGCTTCTAGAAGAAATTCATGAAAAACTCTCTGAGAGAAAAAGAAAAATGTTTTTAGTCCAATATAAACTTAGAGGCATTAATGCTGATACTGGCACGTTTATAAATCTAAATATAATTGTTAACAATGGCTTATTAACTTTTTAATTTTACTTTGTATCTCTTTTTTCTTGAGTTGTTAACTTTTTTTTTAACTTAATTTCCAGTAGGTAAAATATCATTCAAGGGCTCATCTAATTGGTCAAATGCCAAAATCAGATGTACAGCCATGTAACAGGATCTTTGCTGAATGGCTGGATATAGATCTTGTGCTTCTAGACCTCACTGAGGATTAAGTGACCATTACGTCAACTTGCCCTATAAAGGGTTAGAAATGGGTATCAGTTTTTTAAATATCTATACGCTGACACTGTGTGTCTGAACACACTGGGGGGGACTGCTGGAAGAAGTCCTGGAAAAATGTAAGGATATAAATAATTTGTGCAGAAATGAACAGCAGCATGGATGTCCATCCCTCGTTGATTGATTGATGCTCCTTTAGACTTAACATAAAGTTTCCCCGGTTAGAAGACGTCTTTCTCAGCAGGACTCAGTACTAAACCCAAAGTTTGTTAAACATAAACTACTGAATCATCTTCTTTTCTTTCGCCAAATAGAAAACTTGGTTCTTAGAGGAAGCTGAGAAACTCAAAGATAAAAATCCAGTTGAAAAGTGTTCTTAAGTGCTGTGGTGGCCTCGTAAGCCCAAAATGCACAAATAGAAAAATCAATACTTTAACCAAGCAAAACATTAAGCCGGAAGGTGGGCATTCAAGAAGAAAGCCCTGGATTTTCCTCCCCAGCCTTTCCACTGATAATGCATTCCAATTCAGATTTAAAGGAAATTGCATTCTTCCAATTTTTAATGGTGTCAATGAGTTCAAATGCTGCTGAGTTTATGGTAATCACTGCCTGCAGGACGTTTTTTAACGGAGCATGTTTATGTATCAGACTTTTAATTTAGGCGTTTCTCTCCTTTTAAATAAGCCTGGACCTTATCCTCACTGCCTTTTGTTGTTTTTTAACGTTGTTAGGAAGCCCTAAGGGCGGATAAACATCATGAAGATCTCTAACATTAATTAAGCTCCAAGTTGCCGGTAGAGCGAGGAGTTTCAAATTTGAGTGGGTTGACATTTCTGGGGATAAATCTCTGTTTTGCTAGCCCAAGGTAGTACAACAAACATCCATATTGCATTTTTAATGGGAGCGAATAGGGCCATGAATAATTTCTACACTCTAAAATGTGAATTTGTTGCTTGCAGAGACAGGATCCAGGCTGCAGTTTATCAAACTGGGTTTGTAAATTATTTTAACAACTAAAATAGCACTAATAGTGTTGCAACCTGCAGATAGTTGTTGTTACATTCAATACCCAAGAAGTTGGTGAACCACATTTTCAATACGTCTTCCTTTTGTTATTGATGTATTTCCTCTTTGAAAGAAAAAAAAACAAACTATTGACTTGAGTTTCCATATAAACTTAGAAACCCTCCATTCATCAGGTTCCAATGAAATACTTACTTTGGATTAAGGTGTCTTTTCACCTTAATAATGGTGACTGATAAAGTGTGCAGCCATTGATCTTATAATGGACATGGACTAACATAATATCCTGATTATTGTTTTCCATGAAACTCTAATAAAGTCATCAGTAAGTGGCTGTAAAGGTAACATTAGGTTACAGTGCAAACACAGAGGGATGATCCCGTCTCCCAACCATGTTGGAAATGAACTAATTTAATGCATTTTTAAACTCTAAGTCTTCCAGATCATATCAATCACAAAATAAGCTTAAATCAGGGGCAACCAGACTTTAGCTAAATTTTTCTGTTTTAAAACCATTCCAGGACTACTTGCAAATTCTGTCGGTTTTTTGATCTGCAATGCGGGATTCTGTCGACACTAGAGTGACCTGTAGTTGGAGCACAGATATTTTTAAGCATCATGGAGTCCCATCTTCCTAAGCACACCTAAAGTCAGTCAAAAATATTCCACCATGTCACGACCTGATCCCAGCCGGAAGCACGATCCGTTCTGCGCATCAGCTCCATCAGCTCATTTCTGCATCCAGATATACATCCGGGTCGCCCTCGATTTTATTTTAGGGCGACCTAAATGATGTTTTTCCCTCCCCAAAAATAGTAAGCGTACTAAAATATAATGTGTTAAAGGTTAATGTATTTCCTGAGAAAATAAATGAATAAAAATCCTTTCTGTTTTATCACTCGTCTCTGCAGGATCTGCACCGGAAATGGGATCCTATGCTACATCCAGGAGCTAACTTTTTCAGCTTTGGATTTAAACATAAATCTAGTCTTTTGGAGTTTTATTTTTTCGTTTTGTTTTACCTTATGTTATATAGTGCGAAATCTAAAGAAAGAACAAACTAAAATGCAGATAAACGTGGTTTAATCAGATTTACTGCTTTGATCATGTCCCATGATGACGTCAGAGAAGCAGTTTAACGGAGAAAATGTAAAAAGCATCAAAATTGTCTCACAGAAGTTATAAAACCTTTTTTTAAAGATATATATTAGCATTCTTTAGTGAGTTAAGGATAGAAATAAGTAATTTTAGTACAATAATTACATTATTTATGGACAGCCGGATGTATATCTGAGCGTGCTTCCAGGACGGATCGGGTACTGACACACCCAACTGCCATTGTCTTGGGTTGTTGAGTATTTCGTCTTGTGTTTGGCCATTTGGACCGTGATGACATTGCTTATGCAACCTCTTCAGAATGAGTCCCAGGAGCTAACCAAACACTAGAAGCTAATACCAGAATCCTCCCCCTCGCTTTAGTGACGGCTTCTCCCTTTTAACAAAGATGGCTTCCTTTTTCCTCTCTTTCAAACCATCCATCCTCTCTGTCAAAAACCTGAACCTTTTGTTTATCAAAGGTGTCTCCTTTGTTTCATGAGTTGCAACCTTGCCCAAAGCTGCTGGTGCTTCAACATGTGTTTGTGTAGTTCTTCTTACGTTTCTCCAATATACTGTAGGAGCCTGCAGTCCAATCCTCGCTGCACTGGAGATTTGGTTTGGGCATTCTGTCTTTGTGATGAAGCACTGATACTGTTATTCTAGATGTCATTTCATCCCAAAGACAGAACACCCTAACCAAAGCTGAGTTTAAGTGGTCCAGCGTAGTTAGGAATGTTCAGGCTCTTTTATTGTAGAAAACAACCAACAATTGAGCAAAGCTGTTGAAGGAAGCCCTCTTTATTAAAAGGGAAAAACCCATCACTGAACAGAGGGGCCAAACACAAAACCCAAACACAACATCCAGGAAATCACATGTTGGTCCTTAAATTAGCCTCTGATTTTGAATGTGCTTCGGAGGATGAGCCTCCATGCGGCATAAAAATGTCAGCTCTAAAGGTCGCTTTAGTGCGAGTCGACAGATTTGACAACATTGAGCAAAAGTCGAATTGCCTCCAATCTAAGGCTGTTCTGTGGAAACTCCGTTAATGCCGGACATTTCTCTACCATTGGGTTATAACATTCCTATTCAGCTAGGAATGGCAGCATAAATTGAGAGTGATCCAGTTGGACCAGCAAATATGAGAGAAACAGGTGTTCTGGGTAAAGCATACCTCTGTACTCCCTGCTTCGGTTCGCTCAAAGGCAAACTCCATAGTGGGCACGGCCAGCTCATTGGCAAAGAAACTTGCATCTCCAGGCAACTGCAGAGAGCTGACGTTGGGTCCAGGACAGTTTCCTCCACGGATGCAGCTCAGTAATTGTCTCTGAAAAATTAGGAGAAAAAACCCAAAACATTACAGCATAAAATCGATGAGAAAATAAGGTCCAGAAATAAACCTAAATAAAACCTGCAAAGGTTAGCAGTAAAGATTTTCAATAATGAATCAGATTAGGAATTTTAATTACCTTTTATAACTCACAACATTTAGAATATTTTTATTTTGTATGTTTGAGCTGCATAGAGACTGTTTTCTTAAGAATGTCTTTGGGTTTCAGAACCAGTGACTCAAACTAAAAGTAATAAAAATCCTCAGTCAGAGCTGTGGACTAATGCCTTTACTGTAGGTGAAATATAGAAACACTGCATCATATCATCAACAGCCCACAGCTCCCACAGACAACTTTTACTACATGATCTATTTACAGCCGAGAAAGGTCAGCAGATCTGGGCTCTGATCTTTATTTTCAAGTTTTCTCCACCGAGATGCTTTTTCACAAAAAAAAAGGAAAAAAAAATATATATATACATAAATAATTATTCTAAAGAGCAAAAAATAGCTAGCTTTACCCTGAACATTATCTGCTGTTTGTCTTGAGAACTTAAGAAAAGTGTATTTAGTGTATTTCTGTTAAAAAAAATAACTCAAGTAGTGAGGGTCGATTGAGATTTTTTCAGGCTGAATTTTCAACCTGGCCTGGTTGCATGACTGACTGACATGACTGATTTCTAAAGTACTAAAATAAAACATGGCTGGTTTTGCTTTATGAGGACCCAAATTAAGCTTTCATCAACCAAAGAATATGTTTTTCTTCTATGTTTGAGTGCAGTTTCAGCTGTGAACCACATCCAAACCAAGCAGAGGAACAGTCTGGAAGTAGAGAGCAGACTGGATATAGAAAACTGGGATCTGGGATCAGCTGGTTTTCACTCTCAGCTATCAGAGCTCATCAAAGCAGCTCAGGGGTCTGGATGAAAACAATTAAAACTAATTAAGTCAGTCTGACTTTAATTTCTGTTCCCAAATCATCAAGTTTAAATGGTAAAAAAAAAAAGGTAAATGTCCTGTACTTATATAGCGCCTTTATTCAAGTCAGGAGACTTGACCAAAGCGCTTTACACTACATTCATTCACCAATTCACACACACACTCACACACTGATGGTGGCGAGCTACATTGTAGCCACAGCTGCCCTGGGGCTCACTGACAGAAGCGGGGCTGCCGTACACTGGCGCCACCGGGCCCTCTGACCACTATCAGTAGACAATGCAGGTGAAGTGTCTTGCCCAAGGACACAATGACACTGAAAGTCGGGGCGTGAACCGTCAACCCTTCGATTTCAGGGCAAACTCCTACATCCAACGCCACTGTCGCCTGTAAATGTTATTATAGGGCAGCTCAATTCTTATAAATACAGGTTTATAATAGGATTTTATTTTGTATTTATTTTGATTCCTTACTAACTTCCAGGCAACATATTTATGTTTTTTTTTTTATTTAAGAATGAAAGCAAACATTTATAAAAATGAAATGCTCAAATTAAAAGATTAAGTCAAATAATTTTTTTTATCTATTTCAGTTATTGTATGTTCCACTTTGGACAATAATCAATGCTTTGACTGAGAGGGGAACTCATGGTATGAAAATTTTCCTAAAAGGGAAAACAAGTCAGAAAAGGTCGAAACCATTGATCTAGAAGGACCTGCTGTGATTTCTAAGGTTGGAACATACAGTAACTTTACAGCAGTAATAAATCTGTAAATTTTCTGCATTTGGCTGCGTCCTCCTTCTTTAGTGCCTTTCTTTTTTTGTCTCTTTCCCCCTCTGCACCGCCTTCCCTCTTCATTTTACTGCTACCATTGCTTCTTATCCTCGCTTGCACGGCTCACTAGCAACACATCCGACCTCAGACACACGTCAGTCCCTCTCTCTGGCAGGAGCGCCGCCGCTGCACCAGCAGACTCAAAAAACAAGAAATAAAGAGAGAGAGATGCAGGCCAGAAGACCCATCCCAGGCCGGCGCTTCGGGAATACTCCCCATTCTAACTTTAGCCAGTCCGGATATGCAAGTAATGGTAACTGAGTGAATGTAACTAGTTACCACTGACCTGTGGTTATAACTAGTATGTTTGCTCTCTGTGCAAAAAGAAATAATGAGTTAATGGATGAATTCATCTCCATTCAAAATATTCTGATTGAATGAAAACTGTCCTCAACAAAACGCTATAATTGTGTAAAAGTTTTCCTACAGCACAGCTGCTTAAAGCAAGACTGCTGGGACTGGAAGTCTGGCTTTTAACACGACTGGGAGGTTTTTTTCTTATTTTCATAATAATCCAAAGTATAATTTCAAATGTATATTTACAGATATGTTCCCAGTATCTTCCCTTTATGTTGTCACTGTAGCACAGTGGGAAAAAACAGAAACCTTAAATAAAACCTTCTAGTTTTTAACAAGATGTTTCAAATGGTGCGAAAGCTGAAACTCTAAATAAGGCTAAATAAGATGCAGAGCTCGGAGAAGCTGGGAAGTGTTGTGGCTAATTGCTGACTGCAAGCTTTTGTCCCAGCAGCGCTAACACACAGCTTGTCAGCAGGACTGGATGCTTTCTGCTGTTGTTCTGTAATTGAAAGAGCTGCTGGAACAGAAATTGTTCAGACTACAGTGGGTAGCGGAAGCAAACAGACTGCAACAGTCAATCAACGGGAGGCTTATCTCTACTGTCCACATCCTCTGAGTCCACAGCATGTCACAGTGTTCCTTTGGCCCATTGCATTTAATTAGACTTTTCTTTTATCAAGGTTTGTCAAAGGGGAGAGAGCTCGTCGTCGCTGCTGTCACTGACACATCGTCACACTATTCCGGTTTATCATTCCTTAAAGGCTGTGTCTCTGTTAACATTAACTGGGGGGTGACAGGTCCAGTTCCAGTCAAAGCAAATGAAGGGCAGGAAATGATACCTGTAACCTCCACACAGAGTGGGATTTCTCTTTGAATGCAAACTTTTCCAATCAATGCCTTAAAAAGATTGCAAGGCCAAAATGAAAAGGTGAGGCGGTCTAAACCAACACTAGACCTCTCGCTTCCAGAATTAACATCCCTGAAAGCAACTGGCAAAACTGCATGATCGGAAAGTTAAACAGCCTCTCTCTGCATTGTTTGAGTGATGTTTGAGACCCGCGCATCGGATAAATTAATTCTTATTGTTCCTAAAAGCTAATAGCAGGAGAAAAGTAAGAAGGGGGAGAAAAAAAAAGATCCAGACTGTCACAGGAAGTAAAATTGATTCTTTTTTTTTTACTAATGAGACAAATACTTTTATAAGTAATTTAAAAGGAACACCGTGTAACTTTTAGGGACGCCAGACCTGTAACTTCCATGTTAAGGCCCCAGAAAGCAACGGGCAACACTTTCATTTTGGGGTTTGATAGCGGACCACTCAAGACCAACTCTCTTCAGATACATACGCAGATGAGCTTCTGATCTTGGCAGCAATTCCGGCCAACTGTTAAAATCATTAAAAATTTCTAAGATTAAAACTAGGACCAAAACTTTTATCTAGTTTCTTACAGTAGCAGCAAGGGTTAGGTCAACATTTTCCCAACTTTCCTTAGCTGGTCCCCTAAGATTCCTTTTTAAACATCAATATTTGTACAAAAATATTCTGGAGATGGTGCTTCTCTTTAGATATTAATGTCCACAAATCATGACAGTATGAATATTTTAGTACAAAGACTGATGTTTTAAAAAGAAAAGGAAATTTTTAATGGCTACTGCAGTAGCTTGCTTAGGTTTCATGTTTAAGGTGAGCTCAGACCGCTGTACTGCGGGGCTCTTTGTCACATGACTCATTCAGTGATGGATCCAACCCTCTTAAAGGCATGGAGCATCAATACACACCAAATTATTTATACCAACATGAAATGTCTTTTGATATAATTCAATTTAAGCAAACGCTTGGGTCAAAAGTTTCAAAGGGTTGAAATAACACTCAGGCACAGATTCACGTTTCAGATTGATTCTGACTCATTTTGTGCCAAAGTTTGTTTTAGGCCAAAGAAAGTTTTTTTTATGCCTTAGCCTAGTAATAGATCTTAAAAATTGGCCAAAATAAATCCCAGACCTCATGATGATTGAGAATCTGTGGTATGACTGTAAATTTGCTGTGCACCAGTGAATCCATTGGGCTTGAAGGAGATGAAGCAGCTCTGTCTTAAGAATTGGGCAAATTCCCAGTGGGAAGATGTTTCCAGCTTATATAGACATACCCCTGGAGAGATGAATCCTTCAGCACACTTACATTTTCTGTCATTTGTCATATTTGTTTCACAATGAAAAATGTTTTGCACTTTCAAATAAGTATATTTTGTTCTTAAGATTTACTCTGTTTGCTCTATTTCCCTTCGGTCAGGACAGCAGCGGCTGTGGTTAAACACTGTGGCTGTGAGTAAAGAAATAAACAAAAATATATACTTAACATAAAATAATGAAGAGGTTTTGTGTTCGCTGTACTGTCAATGTGATTATAAAGATAGGAAATAGATATTTAGTTAGAATTCAGACCTAAATCCAGTGGTGAATATCTGCCAATACGTGTCTCTGCATCCAAACTGACAGCGCTTCACCTCATTTGCAAACGTTTCCAGCAGGTCAAAGCTGATATAGATTCTACACTTGATCATTATCTGCAGCACCAAATTCAGTCATTCAGTTCCCCACATACTTTAAGGCAAATTTAGGTTGTTACTTTGACTGGACCATTCAACCCCAAATATAACTCGACTCTTAACCTTTGACCTAAACCACTTCCTGTTTACGGTTGAGGAGCTGGAAGGTGAACCTTATCCTGAACGTTGAGGGTTTAGTGGTGTCTAAAAAGTCTACTTCCTTGTGATTGCTAAAACCATGGCCACATGTGAAAGTAGGTAATTATTATGCACTTCCATTTATCTATTCATCCTGTCACAATGATACAGCTTAATAACAATAAGTTTATTGTTTCTTTTGTCACACATTTACAGGCATATTTTCTATTTGTAAATGTGCTTATTTATGTCATTTCTGTATTTTTATCTACTAAATTCTCATTTTGGTTTGATCATTAATTATTGTTATTATTATTATTTTATTTTTTTTGGTCTGATCTTGCATGATCCATGGAGGTGAATGAATGGATCTTGGCCAGTCTAAGTCCACCTTAACTCCCATTAATCTACCTGTTTTTACACAAGGAAACTATTCTCAAAGTATTCTCCCATCGCTGCTTGAAATGGTGTAACTTTTGCTGTATAAATCTGCAGACAATCCTGCAAATTACTGGCAGATGTCAGCAGACGATGTTTGCCTTCACCTGTGATAAAGTTGACTCTTCGTACCATTCCAGTAGCAGAGCCCGCAGAATGATGCTGCCACCACCAGCCTCCATTGTAATATATGGAGTCTTTCATCCAACACTGCATTGTGCATGAAGGACAAAAAGTTCAGATTTGGTGTAATTTGATTTGTGCTTGATATTCTTCTAATAACTCTTGGCACATAAAATGAGACTTAATATTCTAGAGCATTTAATTAAACACCATTAAACCATAAAAGACACCAGTGCTACTCTTTTAAATTAACCTTTTGAATTAAACCAAATCAGTAGGATTAATTTTGTTTTCAATGTTTTTCTCAGTTTTTTGTGCTACAAACTGACTTAAAGACTGCATTTTATATAACATGTAGCCTATCTGTTGTTGGCAGCAGTGGTTTGGTTTCTAACGAGAGACCAGCAATCATTCTCTCAAAGCCATCATGTCTCTGTGAGAATCGAATTGTACCTGTCCTCATGGCTGCATTTGTTGGGTGTTCATTTTACAAGAACATTGCTGCGGAGGCAAGATATTGAATGAACTTCATCTGAACTCCATTTACATAAATGCCTGTCGTTAAAAAAAGGCACTACTACTACTGAACAATTCAATTTGTGAGCAAGTGTGCTACTGAACGGCACCTTCGCAACTGCTACCGGCTGCCATTTCAAACCTCAAACCCATCAGTCATGTTAGAAATCGTTCTGCTGTTCTCATTAGAAGCTGGAGAAAAAGAAACAACATTTTACATTTTCCTGATTCTCAGCAAGTTTCTCAGCGTTAAACTGCTTAAACTATCCACGTATAGGCGGCATTTAAATTACGGTGAAATGTTTATTGCTGTTCAGTTGTGCACCTGTATTATTTCGTAGCTCTATAACTCTTCTGGTGTCTGTCGAGTTAAGAATATGTTCAGGATATTGGAGAAAAGACCATCTGAGAGTAAAGCATCACATCCTTGGTGCGTAGTTGTTCAAACCTGCTTGTTGTACCAAGTAACCATCAACTCTTTTAGGGGAGTGACGGCCTAGTGGTTAGGGCATACAGCTTGGATCCCAGAGGTTCTGAGTTGGAGTCCCACTCCCACAGACTGCCACTCTGGGACCCTGAGCAAGACCGTTAACCCCACGATGCTCCCTGGGTGCCGCACAATGGCAGCCCACTGCTCCCCAAGGTTGTTGCTTGGTGTAATGACAATAAAAGCTGAAAAAAAAAAAACATCAAAGCTGGCTGGATGCTTTGGTTTTTTTCTAAACAGGCTTGAAGTTTCCTTAACTGCAGTAACATTTTTGATGGGAAGTGATTTAATTAAAATGTTGAGAATTTTTCTATGAGAATAAGCTTTAAAGGAAAAGTCCAGTCAGCAAGGAATAATCAACCAATCATTATTTATACCCAAAACTAATATGTTCACTGTGATTTATTAAATTTAGCATTAATCAGCAAAAAATAAAAAATAATCATTTTTGTTGCGATCACAGAGTCTGGGAGCGGCCATCTTTGCCCAAATATAGTAGCCCCTCCCTCCTGCCATCTTCCAGCAGTGACGTCACAGTGCGGTAAGCCTAGCACCATTCTCCCCGCTTTACAAGCTAAATCAATGGGAACTACTAGACACATCTGCAATCAACAACAATTATTGAAGATTTCCAGAGGACTTCACCATTGAAATTCACCAGAGCTATAGTGAAACTGACAATGCCCACGTGCATGGCAGCTGGATGCTGGAATACATCGGGTAAAAGTGAAAAAAAGAGTTATTCCACCTTTCTGATTCCTGATCCTCCACGGACGGGTTGGTCGTTGGATCGCCAACTTGAAGAGGGAGGATTTGCCATCGAACTTCTGGCCAGAGAAAAAACCCGGAATATGTAGCCGACATTTGGAAGAAGAATGTTTTCAAGATGACTTGGATAATAGCGCGTTGTGACAAACACCAGATACAGCACTGGGACTTGATCAACAGCCGATACCGCACCGTGACAATGTCACTAACCAGTAGGTGGCAGTAGTGTTCTTTGACCAACATGGATGCCTCCAGTAAAGCACATTCACATTAAATTACTCTGAATTAAAAACACTGATCATTTATTGAACAGGATGGAATCATTTCAGATTTAAAGAACTTTCAGAAGTTTGGATTCTGAATATGAGCGACTTTTCCTTTAACAGAACAGCGGCCTTATCTAAGGTCCACATCCTAATTTCTTTGCAACAAAAGAACAAAAACTAAATAGCTGTAAAAGATACAAAGTTGTTTTTCTTCAAAATTTTAGATAATCTTTGCTTAAATGTATGTATCCAATATTTAAGTATGTTTAAAGTTTGTTTAATTAGACATAAAAGAGTCATATATCTGGTATTAAGGAGGCAAAGACCAACCATTTCACTTTAAGATGAGCTTATAGAAGCTGTTCTTTTTGTCCCTTACAACCATTAACAGAGCTTTAAACCTCTGAGTGGGAAGAGAAACAGTCACAGAGAGTAGAGAGTCCTTTAGAGAGGTAATATTAAAGAAGAGAGGCATAAAAATGGGATTGCAGTGGGAGGAGAGCTAGAATAAGCAAGTGAGCAGGGAGGGAAAGAGTGCTAGGGAGCAGAGAGAATGGGTAATTTCAGCCTGTGGGCACACACCGGGAATCAATATTTAATTTCTTTGTCAGCTATGATAAGGGGAGAGTAAAATCATTCGGAGATCTCAACCCACTACTCAATATCACTCAATCTACAAAATCATGTGTGCCACGTTCAAGTAGCTCGCCGGACTTGGACGTAACAGGGTGAAAGTAGAGAATCTCCCAGAGTGAGTATATCGACACTATATTGCGAGGCAGGAACATGGCTATCATAGATTTATGGATAATGTCTTATTTTGATTTCTACACCAAACAGACGGCTTCCTTTTAAACCACTGCTGCCCTATAATGCATAAAGCAATGAGTTCATGTCAAATATATATCAAACTGCTGACTGGAACTAAAGTTCCTGAAACACTCGGGGCTTTTTGGAAAAAAAAAAAAAACGACCTGAATTTAATAGCCTTTCAAAAATCTGTTAAAAGTGTTTTATAAACTAGAAACCTCAGGTGTTTTGCAACCAGTGGCTTTGCACATTTCTAACAGACGTTGTCATATTCTGGCTCGGGTAACCTTAAACTAAAAAGGGTTTTCCTTTGGATCTTTAGTTTGCATTACTGAGCTTTATGTTTTCCACACAAATTAGATGTGTAGAAAATTTTGTCATGTGGGTTTGGAGATTGTTTGATATCAAAGTTAACTTTTGGTACGTCTGGAATATATATTTGCCTTTTTAGAATATACTTGTGTACAGGTAATAATTAAACATAAAAAGCAATCATACCCTGTCAACTAATAAAACAAAAAATTCCAAGCACTCCTTTAAAAGATGTGTACTACGATGTCCTATTGTTGTTGAAATATTAATGGAAATCTTAAAGAAAAACTATAAATAAGAATTTTTAAGAAAAGAGTGAGCTAAAAGAACTGGAGAAAAGAGATAGAATGAATCAGAATGACGAAAAGTGGCCCCGTGTCTAAAGCCGGTTCCTTACGACCGTTTACACCCCATGCTAGCACAGCTACTAGCCTCCTGGTGGCGATCTGCAGTACTGCTACTCTCTAGAGAGAATCAAGCAAATCAAGATGGCGGCGCCCAACACACTCAGGATGTTTGGTTATAATTGTGATATTTCGTTGTTTGCGGAGAGTCGGGCGAAGAAGGCAGCCTTTGGTGAATTTACTTTTTGGAAGTGGATGAAACAAACGGTCGTCCATATCAATGCATTCTTTTATTTTTTCACCATGTTTCTTTCTCCCAAACTGTTTACATTTAATCACTGCTGCACTTTAAGAAATGAAAATGTCATGAACGCTGTACAAAACCAAATGTTATTTTATATACACTGTGTATACCAAATGACAATAAATGTTGTTTAAGTCTAGCCTAATCAGGACGTACAGACGTAGGAAACAACAGTCCCATATCGACTACCCACAACACATCACAAAGGACACTTCTCATTCCGGACATTCTCTGTTTGCACTGTTGCCTTCAGGCAGACGATACAGAGCAATCAGAACAAGAACCAACCGTCTTAGAGAATGTTTTTACCCGACAGCAATAACAAATCTAAATGCAACCAAAAATAACCATTAATCATCATGGATGATGTGTGTGAGAATGTACCTACTATTCTTATTAGTTGTTTTGTATCAGTTATTGTTATTTATTTCTTATATTATGTGTAAATGGTGGGACAGTGATTTTTGTTTTTAAGCATATGCACTGATCGATGGCACTTTTTAAAATTTCATTGTTCTTGTGACAATGACAATAAAGATAAATTGAGAATTGAAAACCGATCCGTGCCGCGCTCCATTCCTAACCACCATTTACACCCAACGCTAGCACGGTGCCTCGCCTCCTAGTAACGATCCACGGTACTACTGCTCCCTAGAGGTAAACGAGCAAACCGACATGGCGGCGCCGGTAACATTCAGGATCATCAGAATCATCACGGGAAATCGTGTGGCATGGTAGGGAAGCTAGGACTTTTATGAACGTCTGAAATTTCCAGATTACAGAGGCCGACTGTGAGGAGATGAGGCGGTCTGATCATGCGCTCTTTGTTAGCTGAGAACCGAGCCAGAACTGAACCACGCCGAGCCCTACTGAACGAACTAGTACCATGTTAGCGCAGTTTGTTTGGGCCTGGCGCGGTCCGCTTCAGTTGTGCGAGCCATGTACACTCAACAGTTATCTCAGTTACTGTGCTCAGACCGATCTCAGCACGGTTTCTAAAGGCTAGCTTAAATGGGGCTTAAGCCTATAGCAGCAGAACTATAGAGATAGATCAGGATAACCTGAGCCACTCTAACTAGAAGCTTTATCAAAAAGGAAAGTTTTAAGCCTAGCCTTAAAAGTAGACAGGGTGTCTGCCTCACAGACTAAAACTGGTAGTTGGTTCCACAGGAGAGGAGCCTGATAACTAAAAGATCTGCCTCCCATTCTACTTTTAGAAGTTCTATGAACCACTAGTAAACCTGCAGATTGAGAGCGAAGTGCTCGGTTAGGAACATAAGGAACAGCTGTGGTGAGTAGCTGAGAGGAGGGGGAAACATAATGATTATTTTTAACTATGGCTGCTCTAACGTGACTGAGCTAAAGATAATTAAATAAATCAAACACCTGCAAATGGTTTAAAATACTTCAAGACCAATTAATATTTCCTACTTTCCAAACAAACTCTTTGACACCTGTTTGCACTTGGCTCCTGTTAGATGAATGTGGGAGTATTTGGCTTCCTCTCATAATCCCATCAGTTAATTAACTTGTCATAATTATTATACAAAACAGTTAAGTGGTTTTCTCCCATATGCAGATTTGAGTTTTTGTGTAAACTAGTTTACTAGCAAATGGACACAATGATAAAAAAAATGATAAAGATGCAAAACACACAAACAGATTTGATGTAAGTCACAGTTATGTCGACATAATCAGCATTTGGGTTAAAAAAACAACACACATGCCAAGGCTTTCCTCCATATTTGATCTAAGTTAGTCCTTCATTAATTATATCTTTAACCAGAAGCTGCAGAAATGACCTGACTGCAAAAACCAGCATTGAGTTCAGACATGATCTATTAACATGTTTTAAATAGCATTACTAATTTGTGCTTATGCTGGTCGGTCGCAGTAAAAACAACAATGTGGTTTAAAACCTGAAAAAGTAAGAACATTTATGGTAAATGGTAAATGTCCTGTACTTATATAGCGCCTTTTTTCAAGTCAGGAGACTTTACACTACATTCATTCACCCATTCACTCACACACTGATGGTGGCAAGCTACATTGTAGCCACAGCTGCCCTGGGGCTCACTGACAGAAGCGAGGCTGCCGTACACTGACGCCACCGGGCCCTCTGACCACCATCAGTAGACAATGCAGGTGAAGTGTCTTGCCCAAGGACACGACGACACTCAAAGTCGGAGGCTTGAACCGTCCATCCTTTGATTTCAGGGCAAACTCCTACATCCAAACGCCACTGTCGCCTTTATAATTCACGGTATAGAGCAACTTTTCCTGTCTAAGTCAGTTAGGATTACAAATTGTTGGTATGAGAGGGCCAGCACGCATGCGCCACCTACTGGCGAGTAGGATTTAAATTATAGCTCTCTCCTTTAAAGGAAAAGACCTGAAATTAGTGTTAATCAGTAAAAAAAATTTTATCTAAAAACAATAATTTTTGTTGCGATCACTGAGTCTGGGAGCGGCCAGAGAAAAAACATGTATGTTTTCCAAGATGACTTGGATAATAGCGCGTTGTGACAAACACCAGATACAGCACTGGGACTTGATCAACAGCCAACAGTGTGACGACAGACTATTCTGCATATGTTGTGTCCTATTCTTTATTTTAAAGACACTTTACTAAAACTACATATATGAAATGTTTCTTATTTTATATATTATATATATATATATACTGTATATACATACATACATAATGGTAGAATATATATATAATTGTAAAACTGTATCCATTTAAAAAAAAAACTGAGTAGTTTACATGTGTGTGTTTTAAATAAAACTGCTTATATGAATTTTTATTACATTTGTGGCATTTTGGCAAAGTTTTCATATGAATGTTTCTCCTTTCCATGAACAGATATACAGCGGGAGCATTCGTAGGTCCAAAGTGTTTAGACCTAAACCTGAGCAACACACATTATCAGTCTGACTCAGCAGGTTAGCATAGAACAGCATGAAAATACATCCAACCATGTAGAGCGGAGGTCTTCAACAGGGGGTCCGCGACCCCTAGGGGGTCCACAGAGGTACTGCAAGGGGGTCACGAAAGTTTTGGTTGATTCAACTTTTTTTTTTATATTACCTCCTGCAATTTTTTCCACTAATTGAAATATGTTTAAATCCACATTAACATGAATCCAACAGACTGCAGTAAACAGATAAATGGAGGCAGAAGATGTCTTTCAGGCATCAATGCTCACATTCAGCGACACACAGGAGCTCTTTCAAGCTGGGCACCGTTTCATTCACAACACCTGTCCCATCAACCAGGAAGCAGAAATTCTTTAATAATACCAGGGAGGGATTACTTTAGTTACATTACTCCATCTGTAATAGAGTGACTATAAGACCAGTTTGATAGAACACTATTTCATACATTATATATAATTAGGGGGTCCCTGTTCCATCGCCATCAGTTTGGGGTCCTTGGCCTGGGAAATGTTGCAGACTCCTGATGTAAAACTTAATGCTCAGATGGCTGCACTGCAAAAAACAATATGGAAATAAGTACAACAAATATTAAATTAAGTGCATTAACTATTAATTTGTGTAGCTAAATAAGATGATTTGCCATTAGAATGAGTATTTTTACTCTTAAAATAAGATAATTAAAAAATATGCACTTGAAATAAGACACTGCAACAATGTTTTTCTTTTTAAATGTAAATTCCCTTTTTCCACTGGCAAAGTGTCTCACTTTCCTCCTCAGTTCAAGAGAAAAAATGACTTATTTAGATTTTCTTTTTTGCAGTGTGCTTAGTACTTCCCCTCTTACATCTCATCTTCAACTTTTTTTTCTCCTGTTTTAGGATTTTTTCTTATCCAGCTTCTTGGGATCTCTCATCTTCACATTGTTCTTTTTTGGTATGACTCTCTGACCCTGCAGACCATCAACTTTCAAAAATACATGAAAAAAAGGTACCTATGAAACTGAAATTGATTAATTGCAATATTACATTTTTTCCAAGCTCAGTATTGTTTAAAAAATACATCATAATCAGTCTGAAATTAATTTATGGGTCAAGTAATTACCAGAATAAATCTGGAGTGAACCTTTGGAAATGTGATTGCAGGCGTCTGTGTTTTAAACAAACAACGCACCTTCTATTGCCTCTGCAAAGCAGACAAGCCACAAAACTGCTGTTGGAAAAATGCATCACATCACAGCAAATGACAAATGTCAGAGCCAGGAGTAATGACAGTGCTCATTCCTCACCTAACACACATTTTCATATGTGTTCCCCTACTTATGTTCTGTCGCTGTGATATGAAACTGTGATGGAGGGGCCACACTGTCAGCTGCATAAATGCCTTTGAGGCCGAGCGGCTTCTCCTTGAGATTATGCAGATTCATGGAGCCTGGCAAAGTCACACAATGCCTTTCCTGACAATACAAGAACTATGGTAATTCAAACATATTGCCAACAGTGTACTATTTCAAACATTATGCCAAGTGCGCTGTCGAACCGTCTTGGATGGCTGTAAAGTCACACGCTCATTCTGCTGATTTATCATCGGCTTCCTTCCTTCTGGCTTTATGTGAGGAAGCATATAAATTAGGCATACTTGCATATTCCTTCATTTAGATGATGTTCAGTTTCAACACTTATGATGCGAAGCCAGAAGACTGCCGTCCTGGAATTCACTTTAAACCTGTCATGGTACCTCAATCCAATTAAAATATTGGCCCTATTTTTTCACTGAGTTTGCACAAACATTACATTTAAGACGAAATGTGTGAATTTTTAAAATATGTCAGATGAAAGTTAGAACTCTGGGTCGTTTTAATTTTGCCTACTTTGTTTTTTGTATATTTCTTATAAAGTCTTAAATATTTCACAACACTACAAGCAAATTTATGCCTGTTTTTCTAATTGTTCTCCCCAAATTCATTGGGGCCATTTACAGGCGGCCTTTCTGGGTCTGCTGTTTTTTTTTCTGGATCTTTATAGTGAGTGTAGCTTTTCCTTTAGGATTTTATATGAGTATTTATTTTCTTTTGTTAAGTTACATGCTTCCTAAGGAGCAAAGGTTAAATCTATGTAGAATTTCCTGTTTTCTCTTTTCTTTCAGCTTCTACCCTGTTAGTTAAAAGGATATCTACATCATATTTACTCAAATGTAATGTACCACTCATTCCCTTTACAAAGAGCATTCAGTTGTGCGTTTCAGTACATTACACCAACACTAAAGTGCACTTCCCTTTTTTTTCTTCTCATTCTCTACTTGAAGCCACTAAAACCATCAGAATGACTGGATCATCCATTCACCACGATGCAAACAGCAATTAGGAACTCTATATTCTCTTTGTTTGAGAGGCAACTCCTTTTGTTTTGCTTCTGTCTGTAATCGGCTGCTTTTGCATTTAAAACAAACGATATTAGAAATCCAAGTTGTTAAATATTACCAACAGGAAACCAGTAATGCACAGGATAATACAGTCATTTGGTTTTATCTGTTTTCTGTAAAGAACAAGAGCAGATTTTTATAGATAGATAGATAGACTACACAAATGGAAAAAGGTGGATTAAAAAAATCATACATCTACCTTGTTAGAGCAGAACTATAACCTTTTTTTGCCATCAGAAATGTGGCAAAGCTTCCACAGTGCGTCAGTAACATTCATCTGAGGTTTCACTTTCTACTTCTATTTAAGGCTAGGCTTAAAACTTTCCTTTTTGATAAAGCTTCTAGTTAGAGTGGCTCAGGTTATCCTGATCTATCTCTATAGTTCTGCTGCTATAGGCTTAGACTGCTGGAGGACATAGGGACCCCTTTTTCATCATTCTGCTTCATTCTCTCTCTATTCTCCCACTCTGCAGAATCTATTAGTTCAATCTCTAACGTTCTGCTCTCTCTGCTTTTTCTCATAGTAGCTTCATCTGGTCTGTTCCTGTTTGGCTGTGACTCCATCCTGGAGAGAAATATCAGCTGTGCTGCTGCCATCAACACCTTTGTTTCTAGATGTTGGAGCTTGGCCTGTTTTCCAGTGTAGTCCTGTTTCTCTGACTGTGACTAACTGGATGTGCTCTCTTCATCCTCTGACATGGGAGCTGGCTCGGAGCTCGTCTGCCTGGCTGTGTGTTTCCTGGACGGGGCCGCCTGTGGAGCTGGTTGACAGTTGCCTTTTGTATCTATGCTTCTTTTTCTATGTCTGCTTCTGTCTCCTTGACCCCCAGTGGGCCTCGGCAGATGGCCGCTCACACTGAGCCTGGTTCTGCTGGAGGTTTCTTCCTGTTAAAGGGAGTTTTTCCTCTCCACTGTCGCTACAAGCATGCTTAGTGTGAGGGATTGCTGAAGAGTCAATGAGTCGATGCAATCAGCTGGTTTTCCTTAGATAGAAAACTTTGAATCAATCTGACTGGATGATCTGGTTGAACTGGAAAGTGACCTGAGATGACATGATGTGAATTGGAGTTATAGAAATAAACTGAATTGAATTGAATTGAATAGATATATTATGACATTTTGAACAAAACTGTCACATAAACTGTCTGAAACTTTTCATAAAACAGGATTATGAAAGCTCAGAGAGTGAAATAAAACATCATGAAGTTACTGTGGATTTTTCCGCCTTACGATCCTACATGGTCAGTGTTGCCAGATTGGGTGTTTTTTCACCCAATTGGGCGTTTTTCATTTTGATTTTGAGGGTAAAAATTGCTTAGGATTGGTGGAGATAATTGAGGCTGGTTCGGAGTCAGATCAGCGTTTTTTAAGTTAACCTATTAAAACAGATGTCCACCAATCATTTATCATTACTGGTTCATAGCAAGGCCTCCCTGCACTTTCTCCATCCCTGATTGGCTAATGTCATCTGCCAGGGTGTTTAAAACACAGAACTAGTGGCGCTCCAGATAATTCTAGTTTTAGCGGCAGGTGGATCTGCTGTGATAAACCTTGCGGGAAAATCCAGAAGTGGGGAAAATATAAGAAGAGTTACAGATAATAGCGGGGAAGCGACTATGGTCTTAAATCATTGATTTCGCCTTTAAAAATGATTCAAGCAAGGCTCACTGCAAATTTTGCAGTACGGACATACGGCCCCTCTAAATGAC
Organism: Cyprinodon diabolis; assembly: GCA_030533445.1. NCBI lineage: Eukaryota > Metazoa > Chordata > Actinopteri > Cyprinodontiformes > Cyprinodontidae > Cyprinodon > Cyprinodon diabolis. Next base: position 1,360,689 of record CM060070.1, on the reverse strand, counting down.
CTTAAGGACCACGCTGAAACAGCATGCGGCGTCTTCCCACGGTCAATGATTTCATGGTGGCATCAGTGAGTAATGCTAGCAGCGGGATTTGTGACGACCAGAAATGCTGTGAACTCTGCATTGCAACATCCGCAGCTTCCAACACTTCCATTAATGCCGTGGATGACTTGTCTGACATTCTACGAGATGAGATTGAGTCTTTCAGATACACAGAACCAAACCTACGGCTGAAAACTAGTCCGTTTTAGACCCATACTTCCGGACATCAGCGACTGCGACCGCTGCTTTCAGGATTTAGCTCTTGGTGCAATTAAACTCCGCCCCTCCCTGTATCAATGCTCTGGTCATGAAATCACATGGGCCGATCCTGTCAAGGTTGATGGATGTGCGAATTGGACTAACACGGAATGAATGGACATCAGCAACGTTCATGTTCACAGTAAATATAACGATATATTAATTGGGCGAGTTGCTGAGTGATGTGGTGGTTTTTAACAGATGTTTGGGCTGGAAAACCACTAATCTGTCTAATCTATCTGGTAAGACTGAACATGGTACACATCCAGACTGAAGCAGTCATAAGTAGACTGAGACACAGCCACTGTCCATTAGAGGTTTTTACTTGTTGTAAACTATTCTGTGTAAACCTTAGAAATAATTGTTCAAAAACATCCCAGTAGACTAAAAGTTTCTGAAACATCCAAACCAGCCATATTTGCACAAATAAGCATCTCAAGAACATTCTGCTCCTCCAAAGAATGTCCTTTGTCCATCAGGTGTAGATGTACTGCAGAGTCTTGTCCAGAGGAGGGCGCTCTTCTGTGTTCGGCCATCGGTCTGTGGAGAGGTTGTTGGGCTTCTCCAATATAACGATCAGAGCATTCCTCACTGCACTGAACTGCAGACACCAGATTAGGTCTTTAGGATGAACTAGTCTTTGTTTGAGGGTCTGTTTGGTTTGAAATGTTCTGGATTTTTGTGTTTGGAGAAAATCCTCTAGAGTTATTCAGATTCCAGCAACATAAGGGATGGAGATATTTTTGCATTTAATCTTCACACCGTTATATTCTGCTGCGTGTCTTTTGGATTTCCTTTTCATACTCATTACGCACGTGGTCAACTCTTAGTGGACCTACTTAGAGTTGATTGAACTGATTGATAGCGGCCGTTAGGAAACTGAAAACTCACAGTTCCCAACTTTAGTCTAGATCAATTTAGAGTTGTTGAGTTGAATCTGAGTTTGTTGAACCTGCTTCCTGAAACAGACCCCATGTCCTCCTACCTGTGGCAGAGATACATTTTACAACTGTTCAGTTCAATCAAATGGTTTGTTTCTTGTAGGAAATACACCTTCAATGGGTCAATGAAAGGTGGAAAGAAAGAAAGCTCAACAGTTTTTTTCTCTCTTATAATAAACGGAAATTAACTCCGACCAAGAGGATGAAAAAAAAACAGCAAACTGCTGTATGTACAAACAGGGCGGGGCTGTGATTGATCACTTACTGCGTATAAAGCCAGGCCTTGTAAAGCTACCTCCAGGGGCTTTAAAATACAAGAAACAAGTCCGCATAACAAAACCATTTGTGGAATATAAGTTGTGTTAATTATCAAACCTCAAACATGTTGGATGTTAACGGATGTACTGGTAGCCTAACAGCTAGCTTGTTATTTTTATGTGTTGTGAGATTTTTCCCAGTGTTTGGGGAAACCATAAAGGACAGGCTTCGTCAGCTTCATGACTTTCAGCGACACAAATAATAAAAGAAAACAGAAGCACACACAATGCATAGTAATGAGACGTAACTTTGAAGTGTGTTTGGTCTCATTATACAGCTGCCCTATGAATCCTTAATCTGAACCAGAGGGTGTAACGTGTCTCTGAGGAATGGATTTCAACTCCTTCTCCGTCAGGTTGAAGTTGACGAAGCACAGGTGCTAGACTCCACAGACACAGAACCCCGACCAGTTTAATATTCCCTCTGCCATGTCTCCTTGAGGCTTTGATCCGCTGCAGCTCCTTCCTTCCTTGTGCATCTTTCTTTTTCCACACAAACATCCATCTGTTAAAACCATAACTGTTTTAAGGTGATTAATAGGAAATAAGCCGTTTCATTGCATCTTCTCTATTTATTCTGTTTTACAAACTCTGCCTTAAAATTAAGAACGTTTGCACATGATTGATTGTAGCCGAAACCTTAAAGTAAAAGTTTGGTCATCAAGGAATAATCAATGGATCATTATTTATACCTGAAACTAATACGTTCACAGTGATTAAAGGATTTTAACGTTAATCAGATAAAATTAAAAACAATAATTTTCGTCTTGATCACTGAGTTTGGGAGCGGCCATTTTTGCCCAGAAATAGTGGCCATTTCTCAATTCATTGAGAAATTTATTGAATTCTCGTCAAGTCCGTTCTTGGCTAGAACGCAGGAAGATCGGACTTGACGAGAACGCGAGCACGCAAGCACGTATGCGTATTGGAACAGAAGCGTACTCGTGACGTCATCACATGCAACATTCTTTAGCATTTCTTTAACAGTCAAAACTATTTATTCCCTACACAAAACATTTTCAAAACAATATTTTTAATTTCTAAAGCTTAAAAAACATAAAAAAATATTGAGCGTTTGGCCGAATTAAAGCAAAAAACCGCCATCAGAACGAGCGGTAGTTCACACATAACTAGACCGAGAGAAGTGCACTACAGACGGGGTAACATTAGCCCTGGCTGCGGTTACCCTCGGAGGTCTGCTGGTCACTCTGGTCCGCTCAACGTCGGACTTTTTTTAAAAATTTCGCACTAACTCTGTAAACATGCCACACAGGGAGGCTTCAATGTATAATGTTTTCGCCTCAAACGATTTCAAAACGCACTTTTGAAGAACAACAGCAGCAGAAAAGGGAATGTTTAACTTACCACTGTGAGTGCTGTCTGGAATCAAGCTGCGGCCGCGGGGCATTCTGGGGAAGCGGTCAGTCTGAAGAACGCACAAGTCTGCTCTGATGCATGCTCGATAAAGAGGGCGGGGCGAGAACAACATCCGGGGATTTGCTGCGTTCTCGATCTGGCGTTCTCGAGAATTGGAACGGTACTCGGGCTGAGGCTGATGACGTGTCACGAGTACACGAGAACGCTCAAGAACGCATATTGAGAAACGGCCAGTAACACCTCCCTCCTACATCTTCTGGCAGTGATGTCACTATAATCATCACAAAAATGTATCTGGTTGTTTATTGGAAATGGAAACAAGTTTGATAAAAGTTTCATTCAAATCGTCCAAAATTCTTCAACTTATCCAGGCAGACCATCCCCCCCCAAACACACACACACACACACACTTTCCTAAAAACATAACCTCCTTGACGAATGTAAATATCCATCCATTTTCTTTACACGCTTGTCCCAAGTGGGGTCGCGAGGGGTGCTGGTGCCTATCTCCAGCAGTCAATGGGCGAGAGGCGGGGTCCACCCTGGACAGGTCGCCAGTCCATCGCAGGGCAACACAGAGACACACAGGACAAACAACCATTCATGCACACACTCACACCTAAGGACAATTTAGAGAAGCCAATTAACCTAACAGTCATGTTTTTGGACTGTGGGAGGAAGCCGGAGTACCCGGAGAGAACCCACGCATGCTCAGGGAGAACATGCAAACTCCATGCAGAAAGACCACGGGCCAGGAATCGAACCCAGAACCTTCTTGCTGCAAGGCAGCAATGCTACCCACTGTGCCACTGAGCAGCCTGTAAATGTAAATATGTGGTTTAAAATCTACAAATCAAAGATACAAATTTCCAGTAACTGAAAAAAATGCTCAAATTGTTCATTAACTTTAAGATGTAAAGGATAAATGAGAGCCTATGAGATATTGACTTAATCTGAATAAAAAGGCCTAACTAAAGGAAAAATCTGCTCATATTCAGAATCCAAACTTCTGAAAGTTCTTTAAATATTAAATGATTCCATCCTGTTCAATAAATGATCAGTGTTTTTAATTCAGAGTCATTTTCATGTGAATGTGCTTTACTGGAGGCATCCATGTTTGTCAAAGAACACTACTGCCACCTACTGGTTAGTGACATTGTCACGGTGCGGTATCGGCTGTTGATCAAGTCCCAGTGCTGTATCTGGTGTTGGTCACAACGCGCTATTATCCAAGTCATCTTGAAAACATTCTTCTTCCAAATGTTGGCTACATATTACGGGTTTTTTCTGTATTCCAGCATCCAGCTGCCATGCACGTGGGCATTGTCAGTTTCACTATAGCTCTGGTGAATTTCAATGGTGAAGTCCTCTGGAAATCTTCAATAATTGTTGTTGATTGCAGATGTGTCTAGTAGTTCCCATTGATTTAGCTTGTAAAGCGGGGAGAATGGCGCTAGGCTTACCAATTTTTTTGATTAACACTAAATTCATCAAATCTCTGGGAACTTAAAGGTTTTAGGTATAAATAATGATCCATTGATTATTTCCTTCCTGACCGGACTTTTCCTTTAAAGCACAGCTTCTCTCCATTTGTTTCATTTTCACCTTGCTTCCATTGTTTCCTTCTCCCTACCCTGCTTTCTCTTGTTGCTTACGTGTTTAGTCCATTTACCAGCCTAATGTTTCACCTTTCCCATCTACATTCCCAAACCAAAGAGCAAGCATTTTTTACTATAATTGGTTCCTTAGCACCCATTTCAACGCTATCAGACCATTAGCATTTAGGTTTGGAAGACAAGCTCTAAGTAAGATAAGTAGCATGTAATAAAGCCATTGTGCAAACAAGATTGATTATATTCCAAAGCATTTCTACATATTGGGAGGTGTAGTTTTGGGCTGCAAATATCTCTAATAAAGCTACTAACCTTATTCATGGACTGTTTGGTAGAAGCTCACAGTGATGCAAAAAAAAAAGAAAAAGAATCTTAGGGGACTTTTTTAACCCAGTATGTTTCACCTTTTATCACATATTCTTCATATCCTCTGTTGTTTTAAAGGGACTTTAGTATTCGTAGCTTTGTTTAACTAATCCAATGATAAATTCCTGCGTTTATTTCCATTTTGTTTTTTTCTTCCCATAGATGATATAAATCACCCAAAGACTGTGTTTTTAGACCGGTTGTTTTTTTCTGGACAATGTTACTGAAAGCGTAATTACAAACACAAACTGGCGTCGTTTTGATTCTTTACCCCTTGATATTTGTTCCCACTCAGTGCCTCTGCATTCAGCCGAGCTTCTTCCCAACATGAAGTCAATGTCCTCGCAACTGCTGGCTTTAACTCTGTTCTGTTTTCTTTTTAAAGAAAAATCCTCACTTTTTTTTTTCAGCTTTCTCTCTTATTGATCCCTTATTTGCCTAGAGGCCAGTTACCTCTGATCAAGGTTAACGTGAGCTTTCTGTTACTGTAACCGTTAACAGTGTTTTGTGGATGTTCAACCGAAGAAGGAGCCATTTCTCTTAGACGGATCAATTCCCCGTCTGAGAACAGCAATCGACAGAGTTATCTTCTGCATATCTCAACAAACATCTTCTGAGGCTCAAGAGTGAAGCTGTTTTACACATAATTGTTTTATCTGTTGAGCCTTTAATTTGAATTATTGTCAAAATGAAAAAGTGGTTATTTGTGGAGGAAAGTCCTTTTTTTTGTTTTTACAAATAAAACCCTTTATGTGAAGAAATGAGTGTTAACTTTTCAGAGAAAGAGAACCTGATCGTACCCAGGGCTTTCTCTGCAGTTTTCTGTCCTTCGACTTAAAATAAACTGAACTAAACTTTGTTGTTTGTGTCAACCCCCCCCCCCCCCCCCCCCCCCCAAAATCAGGTCAAACCTGCACTTTAAAAAGGATCTAAAATGGGTAAAAATGTCTTCATATAATTGTATTCATCCTTAATTTGAGCAAGTAAACAAGAACTACAATTACATTGTTTTATTCTCACTTTAAATGTAAATTAACTTGATCCTTTGGCTAATTGTCTCATTTACCTCCTCAATTCAAGAAAAAAAGGCTATTTTTGAAGAAAAAATGACAAAGAGATTAGGACTAAAATCCCTCCATGAAGAAATTCTACAGGCCAGCTCACCTTTCTGCAGAAAGCACACATCCTTGAGTCACAGTGGTTGAACCTTTCACCTTTACTTTAGATTCTGATTGGTTAGCTACACTGCTGTCAAGCAAAACATGCATTCAGCGCGATCACTAACTAACAAGTTTACTTTTTATTTCTCACTTTGTGTTATAAACCACATGCAATTTCTCAATATAATGACTGTAGGCTTTGAGGACTGCAACAAGAATCTAATTCGGTGATTCTGCTTCTGATCATACCGGTGAGAGTAAAGCTTCCTTTGTGGGACAAAGCAGCAATATACCTTAAAGGTATGTCTCATAAAAGTGAAAAGATAGGGGGATAAAAGACATGTATCAATCAGCCCTTAGCTTGAAGACCCCTTGTGTTGATTTCTGTAATTTACAGTCTGCTTTCAGTGCCGTCCGACTCCACCAGGGGGCTCCTCTCCTGTTTACAACATTTATTAATGGACAGGATTTTTTTAGACGCAGCCAAGGGTTTAGAGGGGGTCTGGTTTGGAGAGCAGTGAATTTGGCCTCTGCTATCTGCGTCTGACATGCTTGTGCTTTCTCCCTCCTGCTAGGGCCTCCAGCCTACACTGGGCCAGTTCACGACCGCTGGGATGAGAATCAGCTCCTCTAAGGCCGGAGTCATGGTTCTCAACTGGGAGAAAAGTTGTTTCCTTCTTCAGGTTGAAGGAAAGTTCCTGCCTAAAGCGGAGGAGTACAAGTATCTTGTGGTCCTGCTCACAAATTCAATTCTATTCAGTTTATTTCTATAGCTCCAATTCACATCATGTCATCTCAGGTCACTTTCCAGTTCACCAGATCATCCAGTCAGATTGATTCAAAGTTTTCTATCTAAGGAAAACCAGCTGATTGCATCGACTCATTGACTCTTCAGCAATCCCTCACACTAAGCATGCTTGTAGCGACAGTGGAGAGGAAAAACTCCCTTTGAACAGGAAGAAACCTCCAGCAGAACCAGGCTCAGTGTGAGCGGCCATCTGCTGAGGCCCACTGGGGTTCAAGGAGACAGAAGCAGACATAGAAAAAGAAGCATAGATACAAAAGGCAACTGTCAACCAGCTCCACAGGCGGCCCCGTCCAGGAAACACACAGCCAGGCAGACGAGCTCCGAGCCAGCTCCCATGTCAGAGGATGAAGAGAGCACATCCAGTTAGCCACAGTCAGAGAAACAGGACCGCACTGCTACAAGTGAAGAGAGAATGTAGCTATAGATCCACAGACAGATCTGTGCTGCTGCAGCTATAATGCAGACGCTGCACCAGTGTGTTGAGCTCATGAGAGAGCTGAGCCAAAAGGTGAAGCTCTCTATTTACCGGTGAGTCTTCGTCTTTGGTGATAATTACCTGGATAATGACTATAAGAATGAGATCCTGGATACAAACGACTGAAATGAGCCGTTTGGCCGGAGCAGAGGCACATGGTGGGAACATTAGTCGCATGTTAGAGTCTTCCAGTTGTATTTATTCCTTAGTTTTGGTAACTTTTTTCATTTAGTTTCACATTATTTTTCCCTGTAAATAACTGGAACATATTTTGTTTTTACCATTATGAACGATAAAAAATATCTATTTTAATCTTTCTCTATAAAAACATATTGCTATTAAAGTGTAATCTAATGTAGGTGTATTTTAAAATATTCTTAATACAAAGCTGTTTTGTAGAAAAGATTTTCTATCCATGAAGTTTAGTCTTTTACTGATTAACTTCTAACTGTATCTACATAATGTTGGAGTTTTTATTAAAGCTTGATTTGTTTAAGAAGTGTGAAAATAAAAAAGTAAGATCGTTTTTTTTTTAATATTATTTTGAGATGCTACTCATGCATTCATTTATTTTTAATAGTGAACAAACAGCTTCTTGTTGATGACATAATGATAAGGTCAAAGTCTGAATGGCTAATTTGTTTTGCATATATGTTGTTATATGAGCTGACAAACTAATTACGGGCTCCAGTATGCGTAGATAGCCATGTTTGTTGTAAGCCAAAATATATTAAATAATGTGTAAAAATAAAAGATAAGATAGCCTTAAAAGTCCTCTTTAGGAATATATTACATAAACAGATGGTTGAATTGGTTCTATTCCAGGATTAAAATAGATAATTGGAAGAATGTTTTATTATAGAAATCATAATATGTTAAAATATGTATCATGTTTAAAACTCCTGCTCAGCCCAACTGTGAAGCACGGTGATGGCAGCATCATACACATTATATCTAACAGGTGGATGAATTCATGGAAAAGGAAAGTTTATTTATCCTAAAAGCAGATAACATTACAAATATTCTCCTAGTTTGTTGTTGTAAAAGGATAGTGATCAGAAACCTGCATCTAAACTGGTTTCAGGGTTTTTTTAGGAAAAAGACGTTTATTTACTATCCTATTTTTCTCTATTTATGTTTATTTATTCATGTGCTATTTATATTATCTTCTGTCCCTATTATGTTTTTCTCACCTTTTTTTGATTTTCATTTTTTTTTCTATTTAAGATTTTCCACAGAAGAACCTTGGTTCCCTTCCAGCCTCAGGGAGGATGTCAGAGTTATTTTCATTCAATTCTATTCTGTTTATTTCTATAGCGCCAATTCACATCATGAATCAGATCATCCAGTCAGATTGATTCAAAGTTTTCTATCTAAGAAAAACCAGCTGATTGCATCGACTCATTGACTCTTCAGCAATCCCTCACACTAAGCATGCTTGTAGCGACAGTGGAGAGGAAAAACTCCCTTTGAACAGGAAGAAACCTCCAGCAGAACCAGGCTCAGTGTGAGCGGCCATCTGCTGAGGCCCACTGGGGTTCAAGGAGACAGAAGCAGACATAGAAAAAGAAGCATAGATACAAAAGGCAACTGTAAAAGGCAGCCCAGCTTCAGGCTGTTGAACAACCAGGAGTTAGACCAGGCCAAATAGTTAACAGCTCGGGGCCACAGTGGCTAGGGATACGTCCACTTAGTGGTGACGCTGCGCAGAAAGCGTAGTCAAGCATCCAGGATTACGATCTGCGTTAACATCAGACTGTTCTCGAGCGATAAACATAATCTATTCTCAAACTTGGTTTGGGAGCTGGGTCTATAGCGATGACAGCGTGGGTGATTATCTGGGGGTGAGAAACAATCAGTCTACTGTTAACACATTGAACGTGATGCACTAACATGGACTCTGCTACAAAGCCGCCTGGTTTGCTTCAGGGAAAATGTATTTTTAAGAACGCCCATCAGCCTGGTTGGAAATGCTTGGCTCGAGCTCGTTCTCCAGGCGGCCACAGGTGAGCCATCTTACAAACTACCTGCAAGGCGAACTTTCATGAGGAGAACACATGACCAGAAGGCTGCAGAGAAATGCTGCGTTCACACCGGACGCAACAAGTGCAGCAAAATCGCGTCTGCTGCTTCACTTTTGCTGCTTGTACCAGTTAGTTCTGACGCGCGGCTGAAGCAGCTTTGCTGCTCTGGCTGCGCGGTGCAAAAGTGTGTCTGAGGCGCGTTGGGCGGAGCTTCACTATCCTTTCTTTACCTTGCAGCTATATTTGCTGTGATCAGTGGGAATAAAGTAGTTTTAATATGTTTTTAAGTGAGAAAGTCCACCTGAAAACTTAATCATTGCAGTCAGTTCATCTAGATTATCATCCTGCCTCTACTATTTCTGTCAGAGCCGCTCAGACCCCCACATACCAGCGGTGCGCTGTCAGTAGGATCCCATTCAACAGCAGCCTCTGGCCGGGTCGCCTCCTCGCGGTTCACCGCGGCGGCTGGTAGGTGTTTTTCTTCTAAATAATCCAAACTGCAGGCAGCAGGATAATAAAAGCGAACATATTCTGCCAGCAGATTTCTGCATTTTAAGTTAATTTATGCGTCAATAAACTGTTTCAGAGGAGTGATCACAGCGCTCTGTGTCATCAGCGATGTGTCTGTCTCTCTGCCAGCTCCCAGATCAGCTTCTTTGATTGGTTGATGCGGCGCGTCGAGCAGCAAAAGTTCAACTTTTCCATCTCGAGCAGCAGCGCATTTGAGGCGCGTCACGCGTATCAGATGCTTAAACGTGCCTGACGTGCTTCTTCAGCTGCTCAGACGCGCTGTGCCTGCTGCTCAAAACATGCTGCGGGACCTTTTGCTGCGCCTTGACGTGCGTCAACCATTGACTTTGCATGTTAACTCACTGCTTCTGCCACGCCAGCTGCGTCCGGTGTGAACGCAGCATAAGATGCGAAAGATGAGAAGTTGGTAGAAGCGTTACCTCAGCGTTACTGTGCGCCTCATCAATGCCAGCTGGAACTTCACTCCTTCGCTGTGGGTAGGCAATGTTCTGTCATTTAAAATTTCATTTCACCATGTGGGTAAAGTTGGACGCTTTTTGAAAAAGTAGCTTCTGTGGTGTCTATGTAGCCTATTTCGTTTCTAGAGCTAGAATTTCATATCAAACAATTTTAAAAACCTCGGGAACTTCGTATCACAGGAGACATTCTGACCACAGATTTTAATATTATTCTCAAACCCGAAGTTGGTCTGCCTGAGTGACTGGTGGAAAAAGCAAACAGTTCATCATGAACTAATATGAAGGCCTGCAGTTCACAATTCATGTTTATCTGATCGAACAGTTATTAAACACAAATACATCTTATTGAATATTATTTATTTTTATCACCAGTTTTCATTGTAGAAAAGCTTCTCTAGCAGTTTCCTGGTCTAATGCGCCACATGAGAAACCTGTTCAAAGACTTTTACTTATTATTTAGGTGCAACGCACATATCATCCTTATTTTGTTCTTGTCCTTATTTTATTTTATTCTTATACGTACCCTTATCTTATTGTTATATCTTATTTGTACGTACAATCTCATTTTCTTGCTACTGTTAACGGTTGCACTGCAACTGCAAAATTCCCACAAGGGACTAATCATCTGGGAGGGACTCGGAGTAGAGCCGCTGCTCCTCCACGTCGAGAGGAGCCAGTTGAGGTGGCTCGGGCATCTGGTTAGGATGCCTCCTGGATGCCTCCCTGGTGAGGTGTTCCGGGCACGTCCCACCGGGAGGAGGCCCCGGGGAAGACCCAGGACACACTGGAGAGACTATGTTTCTCGGCTGGGAACGCCTTGGGGTTCCTCCTGAGGGGCTAGAAGAAGTGGCTGGGGAGAGGGAAGTCTGGGCCTCCCTTCTTAAGCTGCTGCCCCCGCGACCCGACCCCGGATAAGCCGAGGAAGATGGATGGATGGATGGATGGATGGATGGATGGATGGATGGATGGATGGATGGAAGGGACTAATAATGATTTTGCCCTTTGGTAGAATTCAAATGAGCCATTTTAATCTAGATTAATCTAGATCAGGTGTCACTAACCTTTTTAAGGCTGAGGGCTACTTTGTGGCTACCGAGGCATAGGAAGGGCTACCAACACTGACCTATGAACTGGAGGGATCAGCGTTCACCTACAGTATATCTCATCCATAAAAACTCATTTTTATTCTTATTTTATTCATTTCTAATTTTCTTTTTAATATTGCCATTTTGAACCCACTGAAATATGATGAAATAGTTAACATGATGAAATAATACATAAATGATTAAAAAGAAGGGCAACATAATAAAAAAAATAAAACTTAACCCACTGAGTCAGTTCTTCTGTTTTCAGAAGACGAAGAGGGCCCCCCCATGTGGTCCTTGAGGGCCCCTTGGTGCCCGCGGGCACCGCCTTGGTGACCCCTGATCTAGATTAATTTCAACATATATGCTACTGACTGGCTGCATGTAAACCTGAGGGCCTGACGCTCCAAAAGCTTTACATGTGAACACACCATGAGTCAATTATTTATAAGCTACTGTCATTAACTATTGTTCAGCTGAAGAATATCACTTCCTGTATAACAAAAAAATAAAAAGCTAGATCACGACAGTTCGCTTGGAATCATTTATTCACTTTTCCCTTTAATTGAGTAAACTGGAAGGACGACGTTTCCCCATGAGCATTGAGGAAAGTGTTGCTGGACTGAGTTCATTAAGTGACAGCAGAACAGTTATTTTTTGAAAAAGTTTCAAAGTTCAGATGCTATTTTAAAAATCAGATCATGTTTCTCTCTTCATTATGTGGAACAAAGCAGGCTGGGCCTTTCTGCTAATTACTACTACAGCAGAGGGGTAACCGCACTAATGGCAACCGCAGCCTTTTGCTTTTTAAACCAGGTCTCTTTCTAGATCCATGGTTAAAAGGCTGATATTCTCTGTGGATAAATGATGAGGAAACAAATATCGTTAGTGTTCATTTCAAGCTAAAAAGAAAAAAGCAGCGAGAGAAGTGAGTGGGAGACTTTAATGATGTAAATCAAAAGGTGTGGGGATGCAGAGCCCAGCGGTGTTGTAAGAGATTAAGAAGTGATATTAGAACAAGGAAGGTGAGGAGAGAGGGATGTAATGCTTGGTGAGCAGGAGACGGGGAGAAAGGGACGGAGCGCGTTGATGAGGAAGATCTGTGTTTTTATAATGAAGGAGAAAAATTTTCTCCAAGGAAAAAGCGACTGCAGAAAATCAGGAAAATTCCTGCGAGGGCAAATCAGATCTGCAAAAGGAGGAGGAAACAGAGAGCTGCTGCAGTCGGCTGGCCTTCGTATCTTTATATGTTGCCTGAGTTGGAATGAATCCTGCTTTATTTAGATCCAATAGATCCAATGTTATTCTCTTCCTTTCACTGAACAGGTGGCACTTCAAGAGCAGGCACTTTTCCTTTTCTCCCTTCGTATCATTTCACTGGGTAACGGCTGAAGTTGTCATGTGTACAAGTGACGGGATAAAGGAAAAAGGGACATACTGGTTTACATGCAGGTGGCAGGGAGCCAGCGGGGGACGGAGCGACCAATACCGACCCCGTGATGGTCTGCTGCCCCCCCGCATGCCTTACCATGCTTCACAGGGCCGCCGGTGTCCAGACTACCGGTACCGGGTCGGATTCGGTCACTCCGTCCCCCGCTGGCTCCCTGCCCCGGTCCTCCAGGGTTCCCGGACCAGCAGCAACGTGCTGCACTGCAGGCGACCAAAATCCTGGACGATTTTGAAATCCCTCCCGGATATTTTTTTTTGGTATGAAAAGTAGGACATGTGGGGGAAAAAAGAGGACGTCTGGTCACCCTTCCATATCAATGATGTTTCAGTGAGTGAGTGCTTGTTGCTATGATGCGTCTTTGCTCAGCAGCTTGGCTCGTTGTAAACCAACCAATCAGAGCACAGCTCATCTAAATATTCATGATCAAACCATAAAAGGAAGAAAACCTGTGGTTTCATTCTAGGGCTTTTAACCAGGCTGCACCAGACTCTCTATAGTTCTGCTGCTATAGGCTTAGACTGCTGGAGGACATAGGGACCCCTTTTTCATCATTCTGCTTCATTCTATCTCTGTTCTCCTATTCTGCAGAATCTGTTTGTTCAATCTCTAACCTTCTGCTCTCTCTGCTTTTCTTCAGAGTAGCTTTGCCTCGTCTGTTCCTGTTTGGCTGTGACGTCATCCAGGAAAGAAACATCAGCTGTGCTGCTTCCATCAACACCTTTGTTTGTAGATGTTGGAGATCGGCCTGTCTTCAGGTGTGGTCCTGTTTCTCTGGCCGTGGCTGGGTGGATGTGCTCTCTTCATCCTCTGGCATGGGAGCTGCCTTGGAGCTCGTCTGCCTGGCTGTGTGTTTCCTGGACGGGGCCGCCTTTTACAGCTGCTTTTTGTATCTCTGCTTCTGTCTCCTTGAACCCCAGTCGGCCTCAGCAGATGGCCGCTCACACTGAGCCTGGTTCTGCTGGAGGTTTCTTCCAGTTAAAAGGGAGTTTTTCCTCTCCACTGTCGCTACAAGCATGCTTAGTGTCAGGGATTGTATTTGAGTCAATGAGTCAATGCAATCAACTGGTTTTCCTTAGATAGAAAACTTTGTATCAATTTGACTGTATGATCTGGTTGAACTGTAAAGTGCCTTGAGATGACATGTGTTGTGAATTTGGCGCTATATAAATAAACTGAATTGAATTGAATTAGAGCTCATAGAACAGCTAATATGCCATTTTCAGCCCAACCAATGTTACACACCCTATTAGAGACCTGAAGGACCAGATACCCGATAGAATCATTCTATCACCCTATTAGAGACCTGAAGGACCAGATACCGGATAGAATCATTCTATCACCCTATTAGAGACCTGAAGGACCAGATACCCTATAGAATCATTCTATCACCCTATTAGAGACCTGGAGGACCAGATACCCTATAGAATCATTCTATCACCCTATTAGAGACCTGAAGGACCAGATACCTGATAGAATCATTCTATCACCCTATTAGAGACCTGAAGGACCAGATACCCGATAGAATCATTCTATCACCCTATTAGAGACCTGAAGGACCAGATACCCGATAGAATCATTCTATCACCCTATTAGAGACCTGAAGGACCAGATACCCGATAGAATCATTCTATCACCCTATTAGAGACCTGAAGGACCAGATACCCGATAGAATCATTCTATCGCCCTATTAGAGACCTGAAGGACCAGATACCCGATAGAATCATTCTATCGCCCTATTAGAGACCTGAAGGACCAGATACCCGATAGAATCATTCTATCACCCTATTAGAGACCTGAAGGACCAGATACCCTATAGAATCATTCTATCACCCTATTAGAGACCTGAAGGACCAGATACCCTATAGAATCATTCTATCGCCCTATTAGAGGCCTGAAGGACCAGATACCCGATAGAATCATTCTATCACCCTATTAGAGACCTGAAGGACCAGATACCCGATAGAATCATTCTATCACCCTATTAGAGACCTGAAGGACCAGATACCCGATAGAATCATTCTATCACCCTATTAGAGACCTGAAGGACCAGATACCCGATAGAATCATTCTATCACCCTATTAGAGACTTGAAGGACCAGATACCCGATAGAATCATTCTATCACCCTATTAGAGACCTGAAGGACCAGATACCCTATAGAATCATTCTATCACTCTATTAGAGACCTGAAGGACCAGATACCCGATAGAATCATTCTATCGCCCTATTAGAGACCTGAAGGACCAGATACCCTATAGAATCATTCTATCACCCTATTAGAGACCTGAAGGACCAGATACCCGATAGATTCATTCTATCACCCTATTAGAGACCTGAAGGACCAGATACCCGATAGAATCATTCTATCACCCTATTAGAGACCTGGAGGACCAGATCCCCTATAGAATCAGTCTATCACCCTATTAGAGACCTGGAGGACCAGATACCCGATAGAATCATTCTATCACCCTATTAGAGACCTGAAGGACCAGATACCCTATAGAATCATTCTATCGCCCTATTAGAGACCTGAAGGACCAGATACCCGATAGAATCATTCTATCGCCCTATTAGAGACCTAAAGGACCAGATACCCGATAGAATCATTCTATCGCCCTATTAGAGACCTGAAGGACCAGATACCCTATAGAATCATTCTATCGCCCTATTAGAGACCTGAAGGACCAGATACCCTATAGAATCATTCTATCGCCCTATTAGAGACCTGGAGGACCAGATACCCTATAGAATCATTCTATCGCCCTATTAGAGACCTGAAGGACCAGATACCCTATAGAATCATTCTATCGCCCTATTAGAGACCTGAAGAACCAGATACCCTATAGAATCATTCTATCACCCTATTAGAGACCTGAAGGACCAGATACCCTATAGAATCATTCTATCACCCTATTAGAGACCTGAAGGACCAGATACCCTATAGAATCATTCTATCACCCTATTAGAGACCTGAAGGACCAGATACCCAATAGAATCATTCTATCACCCTATTAGAGACCTAAAGGACCAGATACCCTATAGAATCACTCTATCACCCTATTAGAGTCCTGAAGGACCAGATACCCGATAGAATCACTCTATCACCCTATTAGAGACCTGGAGGACCAGATACCCTATAGAATCATTCTATCACCCTATTAGAGACCTGAAGGACCAGATACCGGATAGAATCATTCTATCACCCTATTAGAGACCTGGAGGACCAGATACCCTATAGAATCATTCTATCACCCTATTAGAGACCTGAAGGACCAGATACCCGATAGAATCATTCTATCACCCTATTAGAGACCTGAAGGACCAGATACCAGATAGAATCATTCTATCGCCCTATTAGAGACCTGAAGGACCAGATACCCGATAGAATCATTCTATCACCCTATTAGAGACCCGAAGGACCAGATACCCGATAGAATCATTCTATCACCCTATTAGAGACCTGGAATCATTCTATCACCCTATTAGAGACCTGAAGGACCAGATACCCGATAGAATCATTCTATCACCCTATTAGAGACCTGAAGGACCAGATACCTGATAGGATCATTCTATCACCCTATTAGAGACCTGGAGGACCAGATACCCTATAGAATCATTCTATCACCCTATTAGAGACCTGAAGGACCAGATACCCGATAGAATCATTCTATCACCCTATTAGAGACCTGAAGGACCAGATACCCGATAGAATCATTCTATCACCCTGTTAGAGACCTGGAGGACCAGATACCCTATAGAATCATTCTATCACCCTATTAGAGACCTGAAGGACCAGATACCCGATAGAATCATTCTATCACCCTATTAGAGACCTGAAGGACCAGATACCTTATAGAATCATTCTATCACCCTATTAGAGACCTGAAGGACCAGATACCCGATAGAATCATTCTATCGCCCTATTAGAGACCTGAAGGACCAGATACCCTATAGAATCATTCTATCGCCCTATTAGAGACCTGGAGGACCAGATACCCTATAGAATCATTCTATCACCCTATTAGAGACCTGAAGGACCAGATACCTGATAGAATCATTCTATCACCCTATTAGAGACCTGAAGGACCAGATACCCTATAGAATCATTCTATCACCCTATTAGAGACCTGGAGGACCAGATACCCTATAGAATCATTCTATCACCCTATTAGAGACCTGAAGGACCAGATACCTGATAGAATCATTCTATCACCCTATTAGAGACCTGAAGGACCAGATACCCGATAGAATCATTCTATCACCCTATTAGAGACCTGAAGGACCAGATACCCGATAGAATCATTCTATCACCCTATTAGAGACCTGAAGGACCAGATACCCG
Organism: Cyprinodon diabolis; assembly: GCA_030533445.1. Lineage (NCBI taxonomy): Eukaryota > Metazoa > Chordata > Actinopteri > Cyprinodontiformes > Cyprinodontidae > Cyprinodon > Cyprinodon diabolis. Next base: position 1,343,446 of record CM060070.1, on the reverse strand, counting down.
ATAGAATCATTCTATCACCCTATTAGAGACCTGGAAGACCAGATACCCTATAGAATCATTCTATCACCCTATTAGAGACCTGAAGGACCAGATACCGGATAGAATCATTCTATCACCCTATTAGAGACCTGGAGGACCAGATACCCGATAGAATCATTCTATCACCCTATTAGAGACCTGAAGGACCAGATACCCGATAGAATCATTCTATCACCCTATTAGAGACCTGAAGGACCAGATACCAGATAGAATCATTCTATCACCCTATTAGAGACCTGAAGGACCAGATACCCGATAGAATCATTCTATCACCCTATTAGAGACCCGAAGGACCAGATACCCGATAGAATCATTCTATCACCCTATTAGAGACCTGGAATCATTCTATCACCCTATTAGAGACCTGAAGGACCAGATACCCGATAGAATCATTCTATCACCCTATTAGAGACCTGAAGGACCAGATACCTGATAGAATCATTCTATCACCCTATTAGAGACCTGGAGGACCAGATACCCTATAGAATCATTCTATCACCCTATTAGAGACCTGAAGGACCAGATACCCTATAGAATCATTCTATCACCCTATTAGAGACCTGAAGGACCAGATACCCGATAGAATCATTCTATCACCCTATTAGAGACCTGGAGGACCAGATACCCTATAGAATCATTCTATCACCCTATTAGAGACCTGAAGGACCAGATACCCGATAGAATCATTCTATCACCCTATTAGAGACCTGAAGGACCAGATACCTTATAGAATCATTCTATCACCCTATTAGAGACCTGAAGGACCAGATACCCTATAGAATCGTTCTATTGCCCTATTAGAGACCTGGAGGACCAGATACCCTATAGAATCATTCTATCACCCTATTAGAGACCTGAAGGACCAGATACCTGATAGAATCATTCTATCACCCTATTAGAGACCTGAAGGACCAGATACCCTATAGAATCATTCTATCACCCTATTAGAGACCTGAAGGACCAGATACCCTATAGAATCATTCTATCGCCGTATTAGAGACCTGGAGGACCAGATACCCGATAGAATCATTCTATCACCCTATTAGAGACCTGAAGGACCAGATACCCGATAGAATCATTCTATCACCCTATTAGAGACCTGAAGGACCAGATACCCTATAGAATCATTCTATCACCCTATTAGAGACCTGGAATCATTCTATCACCCTATTAGAGACCTGAAGGACCAGATACCCGATAGAATCATTCTATCACCCTATTAGAGACCTGAAGGACCAGATACCCTATAGAACCATTCTATCACCCTATTAGAGACCTGAAGGACCAGATACCCCATAGAATCATTCTATCACCCTATTAGAGACCTGAAGGACCAGATACCCTATAGAATCATTCTATCACCCTATTAGAGACCTGAAGGACCAGATACCCTATAGAATCATTCTATCACCCTATTAGAGACCTGAAGGACCAGATACCCTATAGAATCATTCTATCACCCTATTAGAGACCTGAAGGACCAGATACCCTATAGAATCATTCTATCACCCTATTAGAGACCTGGAGGACCAGAGACCCTATAGAATCATTGTATCACCCTATTAGAGACCTGAAGGACCAGATACCCTATAGAATCATTCTATCACCCTATTAGAGACCTTAAGGACCAGATACCCTATAGAATCATTCTATCACCCTATTAGAGACCTGAAGGACCAGATACCCTATAGAATCATTCTATCACCCTATTAGAGACCTGAAGGACCAGATACCCTATAGAATCATTCTATCACCCTATTAGAGACCTGAAGGACCAGATACCCTATAGAATCATTCTATCACCCTATTAGAGACCTGAAGGACCAGATACCCGATAGAATCATTCTATCACCCTATTAGAGACCTGAAGGACCAGATACCCTATAGAATCATTCTATCACCCTATTAGAGACCTGAAGGACCAGATACCCTATAGAATCATTCTATCACCCTATTAGAGACCTGAAGGACCAGATACCCTATAGAATCATTCTATCACCCCTTTAACAGTTGTCTTTTTTGTTTGCAACAACAATGAAACACAATCCCCTCCATGGTAACCACTTCACATTTTTCACCAGAACCACAGTGGTTGTGATGCTGGGAGGGATTAAGGGATTGAAACAATACACAATATCCTTTAGCAGTGAGATTCCTCCAATTGCAAGCCTTGAGAAAAAGGTTCCACCCCACACCGTCACACTGCATCAGTAAAAACGGGATTTATTAAGGACTAAATCATAACATTTATTTCTAGTTAACTTATTAGGGGAGTGGTGGTCGAGTGGTTAGGGCATAGAGCTTGGAATCTAGAGGTTCTGAATTCAAGCCACTCTGGGTCTGAGCAAAGACCCTAAACCCCACCCGGCTTCCCAGGCGCCGCACAATGGCAGCCCACTGCTCCCCGAGGGGAGGGGTTAAACGCAGAGTTCATTTCGTTGCTCTGTACTTATGACAGTAGAATGATAATAAAAAAAACGGTATTCGAATAGATCTTTGTGTGAAAAAAAATTTGTTTTAGAGTAAAGACATTTGTTTTTATATTCTCCAACTGCAGCCCCCCTTCTGTGCAATGTCCTGTCAGTGGAATGACATCACCAAGTTTCCTGGTGTGTAGAACTGGTTGCCAGCTGACAGGAAGCCATTAGGTGTTTTACTGTAGTTTAGAGTCTAAAAGCTTGTGACATTTGAGTTGGTTCTGTCACAGATTACTTTGTTCTGTTTTCTCAAAAACTGGAGAAAAAATAACTTTGATTACTTTGCATTTGAAGATTTTAGAAGAATTATTTGGCATAATCAGGCTAAAAATCACATTAATTTTTAGGAAAGACTTTAAGTAGATATCTTCCTTGTGTGACGTCATGGGAAGGTTGAAAGAAATCTTCAAAGATTTCAAGATGACAATATTTATAAATGTATTAAAAATTAAGATTTCTGTTTACATTCACACTGTCTAATGCCATCCATCCATCCATCCATCCATCCATCCATCCATCCATCCATCCATCCATCCATCCATCCATCCATCCTCTTTATCTGGGGCCGGGTCATGCAGGCAGCAGTCTAAGCAGAGATGCCCAGACTTCCTGATCCACATGCCTCCTCCAGCTACTCCCCGAGGCGACACCAGGCCGGTCAGAGAAACAGGACTACACTGACAAACAGGCCAAACTCCAACATCTAGAAACAAAGGTGTTGATGGCAGCAACACATTTACAGATCAGAACTTCTATATTCCTTTTCTACGTCTGCTTCTGTCTCCTTGAACCCCAGTGGGCCTCAGCAGATGGCCGCTCTCACTGAGCCTGGTTCTGCTGGAGGTTTCTTCCTGTTAAAAGGGAAGATTTTCCTCTCCACTGTTGCTGCATGCATGCTTGGTTTGAGAGCAGAAACACAATGCAAGCTCTGTCTACTGTTACCGCCAGCTCATCCAAAAGGAGTGTGTTTTCCTTGGATGGAAAACTTTGAATCGATGTGATTGAATCTCTGCAAAGTGCTTTGATGTAAAATGTGTTGTTAATTAACTATATATATAAGCTGAAATGAATCAAATATATAACACAGAAGCATGACACATATGCTGCCCTTAAGTATGACAATATCAAATTAATAATAGATTTATGCATGTTTGATCTGTTTCTGTCAGGAAGCCCATAGTGGAGTGCGTTGTGAAGCACTGTGCAGGTAATTCAGCAGTAGGAACTGTTACCCTCTGAATATCTGAAGTGAGCTGCAGCAGAGTCGGAGATGCTGTGGCTCGAAGAGTCTCCGTCCCTCGAACTGGAGAGTTCAGACTCACGTAGGCCACAGCGCTGCTTTGAAGGACAACGCTGTTATCCTGAATAAACAACAAATAAAAATGGTCTTAATCGGGTCATGCAAAAGATGTTTACCATAACAGCCATAAATGGAACCTGAAAGGCTGCATGTCAGGATCACATAAAAACTTTACTGCCCACAAAACAAGAGCTTAACTTTTTGTCCATCTAACCATCCTTTGGGATCCCAGACTTTTTCATGATTTCATTTAGCACCAAGGTTAACTTTGAAGCAAACAAATCTTCTTTTCTCTGACCTTTCCCCATTCGTAGGAGCCAATGTTCCCCAGGGCCGTGCCTCCCCAGGAGCAGAACACAGTGGTTCGGTCCGGCACCCATCCCTGTTTGGTTTGCTCCGTTAGCGCTGCGATCAGTTGAGTCGTAATGGCTGAAGTCCCACCTCCCCGGTTACCGTCATGGCGACTGCCAACCAGAAGGTGGCGATCTGATAACAGAGACAAACAGTATAAACATTGTGAATAGATATCCCCCTCCCTCCATTAGAGACATTTCATCCCAGCGCTGCGTGTCCCGAGCCCGTGACATCATCAATGACCCCTCACCCCCCCACCATGGACTGTTCTCCCTGCTGCCCTCTGGGAAGAGGCTTCACAGCATTCAATGCAGGACCAGCAGGTTCTGCAGCAGCTTCTTCCGCACCGCCATCACACTGATGAATGTTTTGTAGAATGGGTTATTGTACTGCATTTTATTATTATATTTATTAGATTTTATCATTATATATATATATATATATATATATATATAAAAAGTTAGAACAGTAAATTTAGTCATTTTTACTATTTTTCAAGGCTGCACTTTTAAAAAGCTGAAATTGTCCAGTGAGCTGTTTCCAAACGAAATTTCTTTTAGTTTTACACTTTTGTAAACAAAATGACAAATAAAATCTGTCTAAAGTCTAAGGATATATGTAAGAGCCAATTTGAGACAAATTCATTTATAGTTTTAAAAAGGGTTAAAATACAAGATTGAACATTTATTTGTTGTTAAGATTATAATTTAAGTTTAAAAACTCTAATATTAAAAGTATAGAATATAGAAATGTAATTTGAAATGCATATTTTTGGGCTTCTTGCATGCTTTAAACGTATGTGTTTGTTTTTTGTTTGCTTGTACGTACTGTACAAATATGCTGGAAGCAACACAGTTTTTGAACGTGCTTATATTATGAGAATGTGGATGTTCTCTTATTTTTGTTTTCTCTTAATAAACATCACAAGTTAAGGAACATTATCTGGAATTAATCGCGTTTCAATACTTGTTGCTGGACTTTTTTTCCATGCGGAACAGAAGAAACTAAAGGAGCTGGAGTGCCGCTACATTATATAGCGTAGTTGAAATTTCACAGGCTTATTTATGGGGGCTGAAAAATGCTAACACACTACAAATACGTACATTCACAGTGAGCTCACCAACATTAAATCTGTAAAAGTATAAATGATTGCTAACACATAAAGCAGATGAAAAGAAGAAAACTCTGAAAGTAGCAAAAAAACTGGTTCTGGATAACAGAAGGACTCCAGTCTGCTAAAGTAAAACAATCTTTAACTCATTAACCAGTTGCTGTTGTTTGATTGTTGCAATTATTATTGTCTTTATTAAACATATAACGATGATGGTTCCTGAAAGAAAATATACATTTTGATTATACTGATGATAATGTGATTATAATGGATTTTATTATCATGATCTCTGCACTGATGCCGGTCTGATTCCTCACAAGACACACCTGCTCAGATCTGCCCTGTTCTAGTTAACACGCCACCTGTACCTATCAATATATAACCAGGCAGACCAGACATCAGTGCCAGATTATTTCCAGCCATTGGTGAGATTTATTCCAGCGTTCCGTTCCTGACTTCCTGCCGGCCTGTTTGCCTGACCTGCTCTGCCTCTCGGTACCCGAGCCTGACTGACCCCTGCCTGATCTGTAAGCCTGCCTGTTACCGGATCTGTGCCCTGACTCTGGATTTCCCCCTGATCCTCCTCTGACCCCGGATCACCCGGCTCTGACCTTGGATCTCATCTCTGACTACGGATTCTTCAAATGTCACTTGTCTGTTCTGGCTGAATTCTGGGTCCTTACTCTCTGAGCATAACATTTATAATGATCATTTTCGTGTTTTTTGTGATATATAAATAAGGATGTGTATATACTATTTGGATATTTATGGTTAATGTATACAGAAAGTGGTGGAATATTTGTAACAGTGGAGTATTTGCTTCTTTCCCCTCCCAGTGGATGTAATTTTTTATCATATATTCTGTTCATCTTTGTTTGGTTGTTTTATACATACATATGCATCTGTAGATAAATATAAATTCATCCTTTTTCAATTGCCTTATGCTCAAATAGACATTTTCAATTAATCAATCAAATGCAGTATTTTTCAGCAATTTTTTATTTAATGTATAACTGGGATGTTTTTTTTTCCAGAAGACTTAATAATTAATATTAATGTTAATTAGAGAAATCCATAGAAGACACCAGTTAGTTCTGTAAGTACTTTGAAGACAAACATTAATCCTGAGAGGAAACATTGCCTTACCTTTCATGGAAAAAGAAATGCAGTAAAATAGGCTCTTCCTGCCACTGCACCATTCAGTCCAACAGTTAATACTTTTTATTCAGATTTTCATGAATCCAAATGTAGATCTATATCCGCTAATATGATGATAGGAGGATGAGTGTGCAGAGCCTGGGATATTATTTTCTCCATTTTCCTTGTGTGCTTTTCTTCTTTATATCTCTGCCACTGGTAATAACATCATGTCTTTCTCAGTATCATTTCATATTCAGATGATGCACATATAATAGCCTTCTTTGATAAGAACACATTAAGCAAAGTACCTAATGTTCTTCCATTTCTCTCTGCAGCATGTTGCTCTAATTCCTAATGATTAAAAAAGCGCCATCTTTTCTTATAAACCTATTGAGAGGATTTTATTGATTCAAAAGGACAAGTAAAAAAAAAAAACTGTCTGTTGAACCTTTTAAAAAATAAAATGGAAGCCGCCACCTGCTAGCCAGACCACAGAACAACTTTCCAAACCCATATTCTGAAAAACCAAAACACTAAATTCCGATTTGTGTGAAGCTGCAGCGATGCCTCTAGACAGAGACGGAGACTTCACATCGCAAGGTCACCCGCTGTTTGAACAACTTAATGATGCGCACCTGTTGTGAACGTCTATGCTGGGTTAAATATCAGCATTCAGGAAAAGCACACAATGATAATGTTGGGAAAATGACAGGGGGACAAGGCAACCTCTCCACAGCAGAGACACCATCTGTTCAATATTTAAACACCATCAGGCTCTCTGGCTTTTATTTTCCTCCCATTGGCGATGATTTCAACAGATATGAGTAAAAGAGAGCATTTACGCTACAGTTCTCTCATTCATGAATTCACTTGTCTCAAAGTGGTGTGATAAAAAAAAAACAAACAAAAAAAAATGTTTTAATGCCAATGAAAAGACAAAGATGCCTGATCTCCACAAAACATGGAGGAATCAAGAGACACAGAATGCCGGTGAAGATTTTTTAGTCGTCGGTCATAGTCAGTCCAAAAAATTTAAAATCAATCCTCTGGACTTTTTGTTTCCAAGTCAGAAGACGTTTCTCTTCCATCCAGGAAGCTTTTTCAATTCAAAATGTCAGAAATAGCGTTTAGTTCCAGGTTTTATCCAGCAGCCCAACAAAGCCTGGTTTTAGTTTAGAAAACATGCAGATAGAAACGGATGAACGGGTCCCCCCCTTTGGAATGGGGGTCGTTTGGCTTCTTTGTTAGCCTGCAATGCCCCATACCTGTCTATGCCTCTGAAAGGGGGGTGTTAGTGGGAATAGTTGGCTTGACTGAAAAGGGAGGTTGTTAGGGTTACAATTATAAAATGAATGTGTGTGCATATGAAACATTGAAGAAAGGAGATGCTACATTTCTGTCCTGTGATTCAATCAGGAGGGTCATAAACTTTTATGACCTGCATCCAGTAGGTCATGAGGCAGAGTCACACTGTTGTGTGACTTGCATCCAGCCAGATGGTCATTTCAGGGTCATTTCCTTTATGACCTGCCTCCGGCCAGTAGGTCATAAGGCAGAGTCACACTGTCTTATGACCTGCATCCTGCCAGATAATCATTACAGAGTCTTCTGGTTAAAGGAATAGTACACCCAAAACATGATTAGCCTTCATTTTCTACTCACCCCCATGCTGAACAACACTCTGGAGTACTTTTTTGATATCTCAAATGCATCTGGAGATCTGGGAGGCTTCTTGCTGTCTGCTGACATTCAAATAATGGAGGTCTATGGCGCCCGAGGCAGAAAGGTCCATAAAAGTCCACAAAAAACGTGTCAATATTCCTCCATGCTGCTCGTCCAATGTATTCCAAGTGTCCTGAGTGGGTAGCGTCCATAATTTACTCGAAACAAAGTCATTTAGAATGTTTTTAGAGCATAAACAGTAGTGTATAGGATTTCCTAAAAGCGCGTTCACGAGTCTACGGAAACCGCGGCAGACCAAACCAGATGAAAGTGCGCATTCAGCTCGGCAAAGAACTCATGCTCCTCCTCAACACTGAAGTCCTCAGACATTTTTCTTTCGTTGTTTCTTTCTTTGCACAGGTAAACAGCACATTTCTTCTTCTACGCTTGCATTATCGGCAGAGCAGACGCTGAATGCGCACTTTCATCTGGTTTGGTCTGCCGCGGTTTCCGTAGACTCGTGAACGCGCTTTTAGGAAATCCTATACACTACTGTTTATGCTCTAAAAACATTCTAAATGACTTTGTTTCGAGTAAATTATGGACTCTACCCACTCAGGACACTTGGAATACATTGGACGAGCAGTATGGAGGAATATTGACACGTTTTTTGTGGACTTTTATGGACCTTTCTGCCTCGGGCGCCATAGACCTCCATTATTTGAATGTCAGCAGACAGCAAGAAGCCTCCCAGATCTCCAGATGCATTTGAGATATCAAAAAAGTACTCCAGAGTGTTGTTCAGCATGGGGGGGAGTAGAAAATGAAGGCTAGACATGTTTTGGGTGTACTATTCCTTTAAGACCCGCCCTACTATGTTGTAAACTGTTAATAAAAGGCTCGGCTGTAAAAGGGAACTGTAAGAAAAGGTGCTGGTTGTGAGCCAGCAGTTCTTCTCCCCTGTGCAAAGGCTGTCGTTGCAAATCCCTGTCTGTGTTTGATCATTTCGTCCTCTTAAACTCACATTTCTCTGGATTTAAACCCAACAGAGGTGCTATTTCTGACAACACTATTTCTGACATTTTGAACTGAAAAATCTTCCTGGATGGGAAGAGAAATGTTTTCAAACTTGGAAACAAAGTCCAGTGGATTGATTTTTAAATTCTTTCAGAAGAGACACAGACTAATTTATTATCATCCATTAAAATCCCTTTTCATATTCACTTAAATGAAAGCAGAAAGCTGTGCCTCAAAACGCTATTTTGTCTCTGTTTTAATAATTATGAGTTATTATGATTGGACTTTGACTCATGCAAACAGGCAGCATAGTATAAAACATCTCTGGTTGGATAAGATCTCCCAGTTACGGAGGAGTCATCTCATTTTCTCAGCTGTTGCATCAGGGAATCCTCCATGTAAACCCCGATAACGGCATAATGTCATCTGCAAAGCTCATTTTCAACCATCTGAAAATAGTGAAAATAACTATAAGGTCAAAGTGTTGTTATGATGTGTTAAATGTCACCATAATCACATTTGTATTCGCACTCCTTTTTTATATTCAGACTGTGTATTTTCTTTTGAATTTTATGCTGAATAGAAGCATAACTTATGGTATAACTGGGAAGCAGATGGAAATTTAAATTATCCATTTGCATAAAAAACAGAGTGGTATTTAAAGACATGTTTTCTCGTCTTTATCTCTTCCTACAGGTAATGAAACACAATTTTTGCTTTAACAAACAAAACACTGAAATATGTTAATGTTTTTTTTAAGAACATTAAAGGAAAAGTCGCTCATATTCAGAATCCAAACTTCTGAAACTCCTTTAAATCTGAAATGATTCCATCCTGTTCAATAAATGATCAGTGTTTTTAATTCAGAGTAATTTTCATGTGAATGTGCTTTACTGGAGGCATCCATGTTGGTCAAAGAACACTACTGCCACCTACTGGTTTGTGACATTGTCACGGTGCGGTATCGGCTGTTGATCAAGTCCCAGTGCTGTATCTGGTGTTTGTCACAACGCGCTATTATCCAAGTCATCTTGAAAACATTCTTCTTCCAAATGTCGGCTACATATTACGGGCTTTTTCTCTGGCCAGAAGTTCGATGGCAAATCCTCCCTCTTCAAGTTGGCGATCCAACGACCAACCCGTCCGTGGAGGATCAGGAATCAGAATCATTGATTTAGCTTGTAAAGCGGGGAGAATGGCGCTAGGCTTACCGCACCGTGACGTCACTGCCGGAAGATGGCAGGAGGGAGGGGTTACCGTATATTTGGCCAAAAATGTCCGCTCCCTGATTAACACTAAATTCATTCAATCACTGCGAACGTATTAGTTTTAGGAGTAAATAATGATCCATTGATTAATCATGCTGAGCCGACTTTTCCTCTAACAGACGATGTTAATGCAATTTGGACTATAAATTTAGGTTTAAGATGATCAAATAAAGGTGCTAAATGCAAATGTCTGCCATAATAATTCAGTAGTTTTTTAATATATTTTAATTAATATCCCGTAATTTCCTCACTCAGGTACTTTTTCTTTGTTTTTTACAGATTGACGTCTGACTAAAAAACACTGAATGTTCTAAAAATGGTGGAGGTTAAATGCAATCCATGCAAATCATTTCAACATTACCTTTGCATGTTAGGTAGTAAATAAATTAGATTTTAATGGGTAAATCCTACCTTTTAACAGTAGCAAAAGCAACAAAAAAGTTTGTTTTTCTTTATTTTTTTATCTACCCAAAGATGTTGGACAACAGAATTTCTCATGCACCAAACAGAGACCTGTTGAACCATTTAGAGCCGGATAAATTTGCAACAGGAAAGCAGCAAGATGTTCAAAACTGGTTCCCTAAATCTAACACTAAATAAACGGTCATAGTAATATTTTATTATTTAAGCATCCTGTGAGCTTTGATAGCTGCAGAAAGTGTCCTGGATGGTGGAGCAGCACTGACCCCTCCAGCCAATAGCTTTTATGTAAACATGTTTCATTTTCAGTGTTAAGTAGATTTTAACAAATTTCTCTTGAGGTTTTACAGCCATTGAAATTAGATTACGACTCACACTGTTTTGGGTAACTTTCAAGGTTATTTTTTACGTTAAAGCTTGTGGTTTTGTCTGAACCATAAAAACAGTTAAACATATATTCATATTTAAATAATAACAACGCTCAAATGTCCGACCTTAACACAGACAGCTTTAGCCAGAAGGTAAATAAAGCAGATTCCAGACAACATCATGTTATTCTTATAAAATGCCAGATTATGAAACATTTATAAAGTGTTGGATATTACAATCTCTGAAGAGGTGGGATTTCATGTTTTAGGCAATATATTTACGTCCCAGTGTCCCAGACAGAGACTCTATGAACCCTAAATCACTGTATAACTTTTAAGACCCATGACCAAAATGTTTCACCTGTTCAGAACACCTAAATGAAATAAATCAGCCATAGATAGGCCTCATGTTGCACGGAGGAGCTGATTCTACCCTTTAGTCAGCTGTATGGAGCCGACGCATCGTAAACCTGTCCGTTTCTAAGGGTGGAGCACAGCGCTGCTTTTCAATACTTCTAAAAAGTTACCCAGTTTCACCATGCATGCTCAAAATGTGCAGCTCAAAATGTGCATGGAGATTAGTTTCCGTGTTTTAAATAGAGCTGCTGGCAGCGGTATTTACCAGAACTGTGCATCCTTCTTTATGCATTGCACGCAAAAACAATATCCTGCCTCTGGTATCATGGTTTCCTTATGGTTAAAATAAACAAAGCCTTATGTTTACTGGCAAATATAGCAAAAATTAAGTGTGAAACACAGAAGTGGTATTTTAAAAGCCAACAGGGCGCCTTACCTTAATTTGAAAGCTTTTGCATGAAACTGGAATAAGTTAATGACATAGAAATGGGAAAAATCACAGAATGTGACACCTTTAAATCTTGTGTGGAAAAAGTTACAGCCAGTAAATATTTGAGGACAAATGTTCATTAGGGTTGCATGCAGTATAAACAGACGGCAGGCACCAGTGGACATGCTTTGCTATGGCTAAATAAACACTGAGGCAAATTTATTGTAAAGTCATTCCGTGTGAACAATGACTGAATTATCGACAACATACATCCATCCTCCATCCATCCATCCTCAAAGGGCCCTTTGAGGATGGATGGATGGAGGATGGATGCCCTTTGAGGGCCTGACTGGCCCTCTGATGTTTTGGGTGATCCTGCTGATCTGTGGTCGACCATCCAGGACTGGAAAATTACCTGCATGTCTGCTTCTGTCTCCTTGAACCCCAGTGGGCCTCAGCAGATGGCCGCTCACACTGAGCCTGGTTCTGCTGGAGGTTTCTTCCTGTTCAAAGGGAGTTTTTCCTCTCCACTGTCGCTACAAGCATGCTTAGTGTGAGGGATTGCTGAAGAGTCAATGAGTCGATGCAATCAGCTGGTTTTCCTTAGATAGAAAACTTTGAATCAATCTGACTGGATGATCTGGTGACCTGTGAGATGACGTGTTGAGAATTGGCGCTATGGAAATAAACTAAATTGAATTGAGACATTTGTCTCAGGAGTCCCAGAATCCTTTTGACTTCAACTTCACTGACCACTCAAATGACCTCCCTTAACCCTTCATATCTACAGGACATTCAATATATCCTCTATCATGGCTGTAGGCTCGGTGTAATAGAGAGAAAGTGACTAGCGATAACCAGCTGACATTCTGCCGTATCCAGCATCTTTTATAAGCTTGTTTCCTTCCTCCTTCATGTGCCGGTTTCCTCCTGAGATACGTGACATTATCAACACCAGAGAATCCCTGCTAACATGATAGCCGCTAATGCATTTGTTGCAAAATCCCAAACGCTTTGACAAATGAGAGGTCTGAACCTCTACAAGCACATTTCTGAGTATTTTCTATGTTTTCTGGTTTAAGCAACAGGAAAGAAGACCAAAGACAGCTGCTGTTAGGATCTAAACCTGAAATACATTTTAAAGCCTTTAAGGTTTTACCTGAATGATTGGATCTTCAAAGTCAGGGTTTAAAATTCAGAGACATTAAATGATTAAGAGAGACGTACAGCAAAAGGAGCTGAAAGCACAGGAAGAAAAGATGCATCATTTCCAAGGCGGCTCTTAATGATCCAGTGACTGGGTTCATGCTTTTACTTCTGCTTCAGAACATAAACCTTTTAAAATCATCAAATGTTACTTTGACTGAATGATTTACTGCCTTCGCCTCTGCAAACATGCACTGATAGCTTAAAATCTATTATAATAATAAGATAACATCATATATCAGCTGTCAGTGAGTTTAAACAGGTCAGAAGTAAATTTCTACTGTGGTCATTTGTCAGTAAATCAGTTCATGCAGAACCAAGGATATAAAAATGGCTCCTGGTGGGGGGGTGCTCAGTGCTGGACCTAGGGACCCACTGTCCTGCAGCTGCTTCAGCACACCTGATTTAAATGATTGCATGACCTCGTCAGCCGCCATCAAGGACGTTAGAAACCTTTGAATCCTCCGTTAATTAGGGTCAGGAGTGTGGCTCCTTCTGAACGCGGTAAACTTGACCACCTAACTTCTGTTTCCTCACCTTCTTCGGGCAGCGACAGTAAGAACAGTATTATAGGTGGTCGGGATGCAAGATATTGATTAATGAATCCATCAATAATTGATCCAACCCTAAGAATTAACCAATTATATCAAATTTCATATTTATTATCCATTTATTTCAATTTTAAAAACTCAAATTCAAAACTAATCTCATCTCAAGACTCTTTACAGAGAAAATTCAACTAGATCATCCAGTCTGATTGGTAAAAAAAAAAAAAGTTGATTGAATCGACTCATTGACTCTTCAGCAATCCCTCACACCAAGCATGCGTGTAGCGACAGTGGAGAGGAAAAACTCTAGCAGAACCAGGCTCAGTGTGAGCGGCCATCTGCAGACACCACAAAGAGGTTCATATTTCTATATTTGTTTCCCAATAAACCACAAAATTTTTTCTCTCATATGTTTAAACTTATTTTGAAGATATAAAAAACAGGAACCTATGAGGTTAATGAATGAAAGGATGAAGATCTCTACACACATAATATGTAGCCAACATTTGGAAGAAGAATGTTTTCCAGATGACTTGGATAATAGCGCGTTGTGACAAACACCAGATACAGCACTGGGACTTGATCAACAGCCGATACCGCACCGTGACAATGTCACTAACCAGCAGGTGGCAGTAGTGTTCTTTGACAAACATGGATGCCTCCAGTAAAGCACATTCACATGAAAATTACTCTGAATTAAAAACACTGATCATTTATTGAACAGGATGGAATCATTTCAGATTTAAAGAACTTTCAGAAGTTTGAATTCTAAATATGAGCGACTTTTCCTTTAAGACAGAGCTTGTTTTGCAAATGCTCTGCAGAAATTATGAATATGTTTACATGCTATATTCACATTTTGCAGCCTTAATCAGACATGAATAGCGTAACCTTAAACTTGGAGTCAGTTCAAACGTTTTTGAATTTTATTCGCATATTCAGAGCTAAAGTGTTTGACCTATTTAAGCCATTTGAAATGGCATCAGCAAGTCTAAGTCTAAATTAATCAGCTCTTTCAAAACCCTGTGATGCACGGAGATGAAAGCTTACAGTACCAGTCTGAAGATTAGATGAGACAAATTACAACCTTAATGAATTTTAGAAAAGACATTTTGGGGCTCAGGCTGAAATTTCCTGCAGATTATTCTCAATATTCTGGTTTAAAATCATTCTGGCTCATAGAGTGCAGTAAAATTTTGGAAAAGTTGATTTATTTTAGTGAAAAATATGATATAGATGAGATCCACACAGACTAATGGTTTCAAGTCTATTATTTTAAATGTAATGACGTAATTCAAACAAACATTAAAGATAAGAACATCACATCAGGCCAATATAAATGATTTCTAACTAGAAAAAAACTTGGTCCAGCTCCTCCGGGGGAATCCCAAGGCTCTCCCAGGCCAGCAGAGAAACATCGTCCCTCCAGCGTGTCCTGGGTCTCCCCCTGGAAGGACGTTCCTGGAACACCTCACCAGGGAGGCGTCCAGGAGGCATCCTAACCAGATGCCTGAGCCACCTCAACTGGCTCCTCTCATTGTGGAGGAGCAGCGGCTCTACTCTGAGTCCTCCCTGGATGACTGAGCTCCTCCCCCTATCTCTAGGGGAGAACCCAGACGCACTTCAGAGAAAACTCATTTCAGCCGCTCTTTGCATCGTTTGTTTTCAAACTGTTTGCTGCTGTCGGTTTGGACTTTTCTGAACATGTGCAGCAAATGGACTGATCCAATATGGTGGACACTGAAGGGGGGGGTGAGGGGTGGGAGGGGCTAAGACACACTTATTATGAGCGTACCGATGGCATTATAGTGGTTTTTATCAAAAACATAATTAATGTGCACAAATAAGGAATAGTTGTATTAACCATACATGGAAACAGAGTTTTATGGGGCCACCAGGAACTTGGGGTCCTAGGCAGCTGCCTAGTGTTGCCCAATGGTAACCCCCCCCCCTAAGGATCTATTTGGCTGCTAGTAGTAGCAGTATTTCTTTGTATTGTTCTAGATTCTAAGAAAAGTCTTTGTGTATTATGACCTAATATGGGGGAAGACTGAGGAGGAAAGTGTTGGAACCTGGAAGGTTTATGGTAAATATCACATACATGCATATGATCCATGACATCTTATGAAATACATACAAAATGAGAAATATGCCTCATTTAATCCTTGAGATAGAATTATGAAAAAGAATTAATGACAAAGTTTATTCCAACAATAAATGAAAAAGGTTTTGTATGACATGAAGTCAAGCACAGGTGTGATAAATACTCGTATGAGTAGTTTTATTTGAAACATTGTAGTGAGTAAAAAGTATTCAACTATTTGCTTAAGTTAAATAAATGCAGATTGATGAATTTCACTCAGTCGGCACTTTATTTTTATCTTTGCAAAGAGAGAACAGTTCATCATATGGCTTTTAATGCACGGTAATCAGCCCTGTTCTGATCTGGGCAGCGTTCGATCCTCCGTACTTAGTAAAACCAAATTACAGACACTTTGGTTAAACAGTAACATGTTATGACTAAACGTTGAGAAAGAATCTGGCTTGTTATGTGAAGAAGTTATGTCTGGTCTACAAACACTCTATGAGCCTGTATGATTTGAAACCAGGCAAATGAGAATATTGGCTTTTCCTCTATAGATCAGTGTTTATATTCCTACAGGAATATTAATCACATCTATGAATCTCCTTTGCCATAGAAATTTCAAGTAAACTAATATGAACTATTTTAAGACGATGCTAAACTGGAATATTATTTTGCAACGTTGTAATCTTAAAATATATTTTAGAAGACAGAGCGCTTTATCTGCAAAGTCTTACAGATTCATAAAGATCAAATCATCAGTTGCATTTGTGGGAAACACTCTGTCCTCATTTTACTGTTATCCTGACATCAGGACGAATGTTCAAATCTGACACTTTCTTTGACCTTTTGCTATAAAGCGCAATGCTTTAACATTGCAGTACTAAAATGCATTGGAGCAAAGCGTATTTTAGGATCATTACGATGCTGCTTGTGTTTGTGCAGCCATAAAGTACATAAAGCAGGGCAGAAAGGCCCGCTTAGAGCATGCATGAATATTCATTCTGTTCATGTTTGAGAGCAGAACATGGTTATGATCAAATGCCACCAACCAGTTGAAGTGTTGCTACTTGCAAAGATTTGTGGTCCATATTATCTGTTTTAGTGGGCCATTATGTCTGCTTAATATCACACTGTAAATCAGGAAGGTAATTTTCCACTGGTGAGTGGGCAGGACAGGTAGGGTTGCATCACAGTGCTGTGGGAGTGGAGGGTGTGTAAAGAGAAAGGCTGTGGAGGAGAGGCAAGGACAAGATTAAAAACCTTCTCTACACTGACAATTAAAAGAAAAGGGCATGCAACAGCAAAAAGAGCCACACATTTTCCCCTCAGGGGCAAAACGGAGCCAAAGAATCACCAGAATATAGACTCAGTTTCTGTTTAAACAGAAGCTCATAGTAATAGAGACAAACATCGGACAAATGCATGTTTTGAGTATTTAGCCTTTTGTCATGAAGTGCTAATGAACCTTATTGAGCATCAATACAGTATTTATAGAGGATATTCAGATATTTCTGTTTCCCCTATATGAAAGGTTTTATGTTTGAAGATTCTACTTTAGATGTTTCTTTGTCACTTCCGGATGGATGGATGGATGGATGGATGGATGATGGATGGATGGATGGATGGATGGATGGATGGATGATGGATGGATGATGGATGGATGGATGGATGATGGATGGATGGATGATAAATGGATGGATGGATGGATGGATGGATGGATGGATGATAAATGGATGGATGGATGGATGGATGGATGGATGGATGGATGGATGGATGGATGATAAATGGATGGATGGATGGATGGATGGATGGATGGATGGATGGATGGATGGATGGATGATAAATGGATGGATGGATGGATGGATGGATGGATGGATGGATGGATGGATGGATGATAAATGGATGGATGGATGGATGGATGGATGGATGGATGATAAATGGATGGATGGATGGATGGATGGATGGATGGATGGATGGATGATGGATGGATGGATGATAAATGGATGGATGGATGGATGGATGGATGGATGGATGGATGATAAATGGATGGATGGATGGATGGATGGATGGATGGATGGATGGATGATAAATGGATGGATGGATGGATGGATGGATGGATGGATGGATGGATGATAAATGGATGGATGGATGGATGGATGGATGGATGATAAATGGATGGATGGATGGATGGATGGATGGATGATAAATGGATGGATGGATGGATGGATGGATGATAAATGGATGGATGGATGGATGGATGGATGGATGGATGGACCGATGGATGGACCGATGGATGGATGGATGATGGATGGATGGATGATAAATGGATGGATGGATGGATGGATGGATGGATGGATGGACCGATGGATGGATGGATGGATGGATGATGGATGGATGGATGATAAATGGATGGATGGATGGATGGATGGATGGATGGATGGATGGATGATGGATGGATGGATGGATGGACCGATGGATGGACCGATGGATGGATGGATGGATGGATGGATGATGGATGGATGGATGATAAATGGATGGATGGATGGATGGATGGATGGATGGATGGATGGATGATGGATGGATGGATGGATGATGGATGGATGGATGATGGATGGATGGATGGATGCATGGATGGATGGATGGATGGATGGATGGATGATGGATGGATGGATGGATGATGGATGGATGGATGATAAATGGATGGATGGATGGATGGATGGATGGATGATAAATGGATGGATGGATGGATGGATGGATGGATGGATGGATGGATGATAAATGGATGGATGGATGGATGGATGGATGGATGGATGGATGATGGATGGATGGATGGATGGATGGATGATGGATGGATGGATGGATGGATGGATGGATGGATGGATGATAAATGGATGGATGGATGATGGATGGATGGATGGATGGATGGATGGATGGATGGATGGATGACAAATGGATGGATGGATGATGGATGGATGGATGGATGGATGGATGGATGATGGATGGATGGATGGATGGATGGATGGATGGATGATGGATGGATGGATGATGGATGGATGGATGGATGGATGGATGGATGGATGGATGGATGATGGATGATGGATGGATGGATGGATGATGGATGGATGGATGGATGGATGGATGGATGGATGATGGATGGATGGATGGATGGATGGATGGATGGATGGATGATGGATGGATGGATGGATGGATGGATGATGGATGGATGGATGGATGGATGGATGATGGATGGATGGATGGATGGATGGATGATAGATGGATGGATGGATGGATGGATGGATGGATGATGGATGGATGGATGGATGGATGGATGATAGATGGATGGATGGATGGATGGATGGATGATGGATGGATGGATGATGGATGGATGGATGGATGGATGGATGGATGGATGGATGGATGGATGGATGGATGATGGATGGATGGATGGATGGATGGATGGCTGGATGGATGGAGGATGGATGATGGATGGATGGATGGATGGATGGATGGATGGATGGATGATAAATGGGATGATGGATGGATGGATGGATGGATGGATGGATGGATGGATGATAAATGGGATGATGGATGGATGGATGGATGGATGGATGGATGGATGGATGGATGGATGGATGATAAATGGGATGATGGATGGATGGATGGATGATGGATGGATGGATGGATGGATGGATGATGGATGGATGGATGGATGATGGATGGATGATGGATGGATGGATGGATGGATGGATGGATGGATGGATGATGGATGGATGGATGATGGATGGATGATGGATGGATGGATTGATGGATGGATGGATGGATGGATGATGATGGATGGATGGATGGATGGATGGATGGATGGATGATGGATGGATGGATGATGGATGGATGGATGATGGATGGATGATGGATGGATGGATTGATGGATGGATGGATGGATGGATGATGATGGATGATGGATGGATGGATGGATTGATGGATGGATGGATGGATGGATGGATGGATGATGGATGGATGATGGATGGATGATGGATGGATGGATGGATGATGGATGGGCATAGTATTATAGGTCTGGTGATTTAAGGACTGTTGGTTCTAAAAATGCGAAAAACAAATCAGTCCTAATTTTCCAACCCAGTAAATTTATAATGAATCTTGATGGACGAATCAAAGCCAGTTTATTTTGTGGAGCTTGCAGCCAGAACCTCCTGCAGAAGGTGTATGACGTTGATTTAATGTGTTCCTGTAACTTTCTCACCTGGATTCTTCTTTCCTTTCAAGTATCCAACAACGTTGTAAATCTTCTTATAGGTCATCTGGTTTCCTATAGTCAGAGTAATCTTCTTTCCATCTGGGACAAAAAAAAGGAAAAAAAGTGACTTTTCAGAACCAGATTAGAAAAGGTTGTTTACATGTCTGATGAGTTTGTATTGGTGATCAGGTGCAACACATGCCAACTTTTGGTTGACTTCGTAAACATTTGCAGCTGTTTCTAAACGATTCCAAAATCCACCACATACTTATTTGTAAATGTGATGGATTTGAAGTTTTAATCGTTTTTAGGCTTTACTTCCATAAAAACAGATAAAAACAGAAGCAAGATGTTAAGATTAGAGTTTAAATGGAATTTATTCTCCTTACTCTGAAATATTGGTTGAAAACTTTCCCTTTAGTCCATAATGAAAATAAAAGATACTTGATCTCTTTCTTTATCGACCGAAAGACAAAAAAAGCAAACTTAATCTTAATGCATCAAAGCAAAGTTTCCTCCACCAAAGCCTGTAGTTAAGGAAACACTGTATGAGACATAATTAGTTCATTATCTATATCCAATGTTTTCTAGTAATAATTGGCAATAATAACCCAGGACTGAGGTCAGGATCTAAATACAGGAATATTTCAAACTTGGAGCATCAAAAATAAAGACTTTAAATTTTGTTTTAACTTTTTAAACCAAACGTTAATTCAAAACAACAAGAAAAACCAAATGCAGCAACTGGGGCAACAGCGAATGTCAAAATCCCAGAATCCAAATCTAGTCTGCAGTAAAATTGGATTATTAGAAATTGCCTAATGCTGCTTATATTTTCATACTTTCTGACCCTTATTAACATCAGTCTAACTGCTTTGGGCTGCCGATGTGTTCGGACCGATTCTTGGAGCCGATGTTGCTTTTTTCTTTCTTATTACATGGAAAATCCTTCATTAGATTGTAAAACAACAATAAGTTGTACCAAAAAAATTGTATCTTTCGCTCTGAGTGTTTTTCATGAACTTCTTCTAGAAGCACTTTTGTTATTTTTCTAATTTATTTGGGCAAGTTGGCGTTTCTTGTTCTTACATTGACGTTCATTTCTGACAATAAAATATCCATATTTTTTTTAACGTTCCAAAGGTAATAAGGTCTCTGCCTGGATTCCAAAAACACTATTGGCTGGAAATGTAAATTTTCAAAGGATTTCACTGAGTGCCCTATAAAGGGTTAAGGACTGAATTTATTTTATTCTACAGTCCTCAATAAATACTTTGTTTTCATAAATGCATCAGTTATCCATCCATCTCCCTAATAATGTGTTTAAAGTGAATTTTTCCATCAGTTTTTCGTTCAGCCTCTGGTTCAGGTCCCACTCTGTTGTTAGACCTTCTGTTTTCTTGCCCTTCAGATGCCGGCTCAGTTTGCCACTCCGTCTCACTCTTCTTCACTCTCTGCTTCTCCTGCCATCGGCTTTCCATTTACACAATTGCCGCACTTACCTGCCAAATTTTCTGCTCTGTCCATAATGTCTCCTGTCTGCCTCTCATTCACTCACCACCCACAGTCCCTCGCTGCCCGCCTCTCTCTGCAGTCTACTCAGTCATCAGACGCTCTCTCTTTTTTACACATCTTCCCTCTATTCCCTGCCATCATCATGCCCTTCACTGACTTTTGCAACAACCGCAGCTCTGTTGCAATAAACTATGAGCCTTTCCAAGGTATTCAAACACCTTAATGTTTTGTTTTTATATTTTATAATATTGCTACCATAAACAGTGCATTTTATTGGGGTTTTATTTAATGGTGCAACAAAAAATATGACGCAATTCTGATGGAACTGAAATGATAAATGGATTTAAAAAGATTTTATACATAAAATTTTGTAAAAACGTGCTAAAAATAGTAAAAACACCAAACAGCTTTCAGTTACTGATGGCATGTGTGCTTATTTCAAGCATCTATAGAAAGGCGATGTGGCCTGATGGCTCTAACAGGTTCTGTTCCAGATGTAGACTCTAGTTCCACACATTCTACCATCATTTTTAGCTTCACTGTTCCTGCTGAAGAGAAGTTTCCCTAAAGGGTGTGGGTGGTGCATTGAAGGGGCTCTGCAGCGCTATACACAGCAATTTGATTGTATTTAAGGAAACAAATCTTTTCACCAGGATGTCTTCCTTTCAAGGTTTGCTCTGACAAGCTTGAAACACAAGTGACGTTTTTCATTTTATTTTTCCATGAAGTCCAGATACGTGATGTCATGTGGCTAATATTTGGCCCCCCTGCCCCACTCTGGTGCACTCTGACTGGCGTTTGACCTCCCAAGCAGACAGTGAGCCAGAGCGGGGCAGAGTCGGTGGACTGTACCCTGCTCTGGAACTAAGACAGCTAACAGCAGGAGCTTGGAGTAGTTGATCAGTTTCTTCCTGAGTGGTGCATCCTTTAACTGTTTATCTTCATTGGTTGTCCTGCAATTTGATTGGATGGAAGCTGTCGGATCAAAAGAAGGCGGATCTAATTTGTTTTGATGCTTTGGCGGCAGCACAAACACACAGACGTGCACATAAACACCATGAAAGATGCAGTGTTTCTGTTTAGAGCCTGACTTGAGTCCACAGCTCTGGTATATACTATCACTATTTCACTATTTATAGTGGCAAAGGTTAACAGCACACACTAGTGTAAAGACTTATCATAACTGTGTAAATAAAGCTGCATATTCATCATAGTGTAGCCGAGGCTGCTCTGGGCCATGTCTGCCATAAACAGGAGCTACCAGACCCCCGGAACACCATCAACACTTCACCAACGCAAGTCGGGTATCAAGGACACAACAGCTGGGATTCTAACCAACAACCTGTCTACATACAATGCCTCACCTCCAAATTCTACGCTGCTGTTAGCGCGTCTTTTCAGAGATCCGGATCGGTTGGCATTCTGGAAGAAACTCTGCTGATCGTTTAGTTCAACACTGAGGATTAAGACCAACACAGGAACTAACTCTTACATAGTTGAATTAGACTAAACACATGTTGGACTGATATTGATACAAATATTATGTTTACCAAACAACAGCATTGAATATTTAACTCAATGGAGTTTGCCAAATATAATAGCAGCCATTCAAAATGGTGCTTCCCAGTCAAACGCCAACCGAATGGCAGCCATCTTCCATCCAACTTCCAGCCACTGCAGTGACCCCCTTTCACTGAATTACAGGGTCTGACCAGGAGATGGCGCTTCTCTTTTGATCTTAATGTCCACAAATCATGACAGAAAGAATATTTTAGTACAAAGATTGATATTTAAAAAGGAATCTTAGGGAACCATCCAAGGACCAGCCAAGGGCCAGCCAAGGACCAACCAAGGACCACCCAAGGACCATCCAAGGACCAGCCAAGGATCAGCCAAGGACCAGCCAAGGACCAGCCAAGGACCAACCAAGGACCATCCAAGGACCATCCAAGGACCAACCAAGGACCAGCCAAGGACCAACCAAGGACCAGCCAAGGACCATCCAAGGGCCAGCCAAGGGCCAACCAAGGACCATCCAAGGGCCAGCCAAGGACCATCCAAGGACCAAGCAAGGACCATCCAAGGACCATCCAAGGACCAGCCAAGGGCCAGCCAAGGACCATCCAAGGGCCAGCCAAGGACCATCCAAGGACCAAGCAAGGACCATCCAAGGGCCAGCCAAGGATCATCCAAGGACCAAGCAAGGACCATCCAAGGACCATCCAAGGACCAGCCAAGGACCATCCAAGGACCAGCCAAGGACCCACCAAGGACCAGCCAAGGATCAACCAAGGAAAGCGGGGAAATCTTGAATGGCTGCTACTGTAATTAACCAAAGTATGAAAAAAAAACAGTCAAAAAGTACTACTAGAACGAATGAAAACTAAATTAAAACTAGGTATTCTCAAAATAATAGTAACTAACAGAAAATGGCAAACTGGTTATAAAAACTGAATGGAACTAGTGAAATTAGAGAAAAGAAAATGTTACAACCAAGTAATAAATTCTTATAACATTAACTTTCATTAGCTCTGAAACTTTTGGCTGGCTGATCATAAAGTAAACGAAACAAAAAAGGTTTAAATGAAAAAAACTATTATTTATTGTAGGTATGCTAAACTTTCTTCCTGTTAAAACGGAGTTTTTCCTCTCCACTGTCGCTACAAGCATGCTTAGTGTGAGGGATTGCTGAAGAGTCAATGAGTCAATGCAATCAACTGGTTTTCCTTAGATAGAAAACTTTGTATCAATTTGACTGTATGATCTGGTCGAACTGTAAAGTGCCTTGAGATGACATGTGTTGTGAATTTGGCGCTATATAAATAAACTGAATTGAATTGAACTTCCTCTAATGAAATGTTTGAGTCATTTCTTAGAGGTATTTGTAGCAACATGTAGAAATCCCAGTTTAATTATACTGCATCATTTAAAGCTGTAGCCTTTCTTACACACGTGTATAAAGTGGCTGAATTTAGCCTGGTTTGCTTGGATCTTTATGAGCCTCATCGAGAAACGAGAAGAACAAAAATAGAAAGAGATTTTTTAGAAGGTGTCCAATTCCACCAGGCGCTCACAAAGACATCAAAAGAACTTCTACAGATAAAAAAAAAAAAGTGCCAGTAGGGCGACGTGAGTGAGCAGTCAGTGGAAGCTGTCACTGGCAGCTCTGCCGCCTTGCTGGACGGCTGTGAGCTCAAGGGGCCTGATGGCTGGATATCTGAGGGAAAATACAGACGAAACGCCAGTAAAGATGTGAAGCAGGGTCTCAAACTGTGTGTGACAGAGGTCCCCTGCCTGCAGCACCACAGCATGACAGCCCACTTTCCCCAGCTCCACTCCACACAGCTCCTCTGCTGCGTCCCTCCCAGTCCGCCTGTCTCCTTGCCCTCTCACTCCCGTTTAATACATTATAAAAATTCACTGCTCTCTCTTATCTGAGCCACATAACCCATTTATCACTTTTGACAATGGCCACAAATGACTACGGCTAAAGAGAGGGGATGGAACATGTGGCCCTTATGTGTATTCAGGCTGCAGACATGCAAGCAGAAGCCAAGAGACAGATTTGTCGAACAGCGATTCCCCTTCATGATGAATGAGTTTACAGATGAGGCCGCTTCTGCAGAAAAGAGGCGACTTACTGTTTCACATGTGATTAAGTTATTTAAAGTCGATAAGATTGTTTCTTTTTTTAAGAAACAAAACATAGTGTGATATTTATTCATATAAACTGTAGCTAAGACAGTCAGCCATCTGTTTTTATTAGTTCATAACACAGAATATGAAACTTTTACACAGGGGGGCCCAAAAATAGTAACCTGACTCTACGGAAAACCTTCCGTAGAAGTAATTTTGGGAAGGGGCGAAAATACTGGTTGGCTGATTGGCCTATGTTGGTGATAGACGGGCCAAATAAACCAATCAGATCAACGAAGCATATGACGTACTAACAGAGCGACGACGGAGAGGAACCAATTGATAGATCAAACTCTTGGTGAAACCAGTCGGGAGAAGAGCAAAAACATCTTTTCCTCTGAGAAAAGCCTCCAGAGCAGTGTTTTGCTCTTCTTTCAGTGAAGAAATACTCTGTAATTCCGATAAAACTTGCTCGATAGCCACGCTAACGCTAGTTTCATCGGCTGAAGCCGCCATGTTCTTTAGACTGAACTGTGGCGCTTCTCGTTGCGTCACACCTCAACCCGCCTCAAAGCCAACGCTGATTGGACGTTCGTTTGGTGAACGGCTCCAAATTTTCTTCAACGGAGAGTCTCCAGACTGATTAGCGAGTGAAACCTTGAAAGCTTGCGAGATCAGGATCGTCTCACGAGGCTACAAAAATCGCCCCAAAGAGGGATTACAGAGCAGCAAGTATCAGGTAGCATTACTCATTAAAGGAAAAGTCTGCTCACATTCAGAATACAAGGAAGGAAGTATCAAAAATATAAAATTATTACAAACTGTTCAATAAATGATCAGTGTTTTTAATTCAGAGTAATTTTCATGTGAATGTGCTTTACTGGAGGCATCCATGTTTGTCAAAGAACACTACTGCCACCTACTGGTTAGTGACATCACGGTGTGGTATCGGCTGTTGATCAAGTCCCAGTGCTGTATCTGGTGTTTGTCACAACGCGCTATTATCCAAGTCATCTTGAAAACATTCTTCTTCCAAATGTTGGCTACATATTACGGGTTTTTTCTCTGGCCAGAAGTTCGATGGCAAATCCTCCCTCTTCAAGTTGGCGATCCAACGACCAACCCGTCCGTGGAGGATCAGGAATCAGAAAGGTGGAATAACTCTTTTTTTCACTTTTACCCGATGTATTCCAGCATCCAGCTGCCATGCACGTGGGCATTGTCAGTTTCACTATAGCTCTGGTGAATTTCAATGGTGAAGTCCTCTGGAAATCTTCAATAATTGTTGTTGATTGCAGATGTGTCTAGTAGTTCCCATTGATTTAGCTTGTAAAGCGGGGAGAATGGCGCTAGGCTTACCGCACCGTGACGTCACTGCTGGAAGATGGCAGGAGGGAGGGGCTACTATATTTGGGCAAAAATGGCCGCTCCCAGACTCAGTGATCGCAATGAAAAGTATTGTTTTTATTTTTTACTGATTAACACTAAATCCGTGAAATGATTGCGAACATATTAGTTTTAGGCATAAATAATGAGCCATTGATTATTCCTTGATGACCGAAGTTTTGATAAAAAAAATGTGATGATAAATCTATTGATTCAATCAACTTTTTAAACTACCAACGTAGTACGGGGTACAATTTAAGACAATATTGTTGTTATTGGTCTGTCTGCCTGTAAGTGCCTTTTTTTTTGGGGGGGGGGGGGGGGGGTGGCTTGCTCACTCACTGCTGACTGTAGACAGCAAACAATGAAAACAGAGAGATCATTAGACTTGTTGCTAGTAGCTTATTTATATATTATAGTGAAAAAATGGCAACAGGTGCCTTTAAAGCTGAAGGTTCAGGTCTAGCGCCCTTAGTTGCTCAAATTTAATACGTTTTAAATGTCCGCCATGAAATTAAATGTTCATTTATCAATTATGACATTTTGTCAGGTATGTCATGCATCCACAATGTATTAAATGACCCGCTATTATTTATAGTACAGAATTGAAATACCACCAGAAAGGGATCAAACTTTTTATGGTTTGTTTTGCTGTGGAATCAGCAATGTTGCCACTTTTAATTTTAGATTGGCAGTTTATGTATAGCTGCGCTACAAAAAAAGAATGTAAGATAATTTCTCATCTTTTGTAAAATACAAAAATAGAAAAAAAAGTCATTCTTTCAGCCTTGACGTCCCAGCAATCAGCTGCCATTAGCTCCTTTAAGCAGCTACTCAACCACAATGAACATTAAATTATTCATGCCCACAAAGCAGGGGAAGGAAATTATTTCACAGTATCAATTTCCACAGACTATTAAGTCATTTAAAAAACATAGGTTTAAAATAAAGTTGGAAGTAAAGGAGCGAAAGAGGACTGATAATGTCCGACCATAAGCTCTACCCGACTCCAGGTCCATTTTAGGTTATATGAATTAGATGACTTTGGACTTGACATCCTGTTTCCTCTGCACCCTTCTGTAACATGAAACCAACAACAAAGAAATATGGTATGAAATAAACTTATTTTGCATAACTATAGCAGAGGTATCAGCAGATGTGCGCTTGATCACGTAAAAATGGGTCAGCGATGATGAATGGCTTACAAATATAGTAAATATCACAGCAAAAATCTTTGCTAATAATATAAAATGAGGTTAAACTGAGATCTCTGGATCGCTTTAAGGACGTCTTTACCATGGCGTTCTCCAACTAGTTTGTTTGTGACATTCACTTCTGACAGCGATCCAGGAGGATGACGGAGGGAAGCGGTTATGGCGACGCTAAACGGTGCCGGTGGGGATTGCTGCAGTGATTACAGTGAATTCTGTTTGCCATGGAAGAGACCACGCACGGGTAGAAAGGTCTGTGTCAATAAGGGGTCAGACTTGGATGGAAATAAACAGAAACAGAACAGTGTAAGTATAGGAAAAAATATCAGATATTCAGAACTAGTAATACATCGTGAACAGAATACAATAAGAAACCATTTAATGGAAAAGTCCGGTTATCAAGGAATAATCAATGGATCATTATTTATACCTAAAACTAATACGTTCGCAGAAGTTAGAATTCTGAATTGTTTATAGATGCTGGAGATCGGCCTGTTTTCCAGTGTAGTCCTGTTTCTCTGACTGTGACTAACTGGATGTGCTCTCTTCATCCTCTGACATGGGAGCTGGCTCGGAGCTCGTCTGCCTGGCTGTGTGTTTCCTGGACGGGGCCGCCTGTGGAGCTGGTTGACAGTTGCCTTTTGTATCTATGCTTCTTTTTCTATGTCTGCTTCTGTCTCCTTGAACCCCAGTCGGCCTCAGCAGATGGCCGCTCACACTGAGCCTGGTTCTGCTGGAGGTTTCTTCCTGTTCAAAGGGAGTTTTTCCTCTCCACTGTCGCTACAAGCATGCTTAGTGCGAGGGATTGCTGAAGAGTCAATGAGTCGATGCAATCAGCTGGTTTTCCTTAGATAGAAAACTTTGAATCAATCTGACTGGATGATCTGGTGAACTGGAAAGTGACCTAAGATGAAATGTGTTGTGAATTTGGCGCTATAGAAATAAACTGAATAGAATATGACTGAACTTTTACTTTAAATGTAAAAAAAACTGTTTAAAATAGTCGTTATGTTTTTAATATCCACTCTAAACGAGGTTTTATTTACCATAAAAGGAAAATTAACCTATTTTCTGTGCATAGAGCAGGGTTTTATAAGATAATAGTTTCCAAAATGTTTTTTGTATCATTTAAGAAAAATAAAAAATAAACTCCTTTTACTTTAGTACTTAGGAACACTGCAGAGCCTGTCCTTATTCACTTTTATCGAAGTAAACGCACTCAGTTGTTATTTGTGTTGTTATCGAATGTCTGCATTTACAGTAAGGAACTTCAGTAGTTTTCAGACTTTTGGTTTGTTTTTCTTTTTTATTTAAAATTCATCTTCTGTCTTCAACTTTGCAGTTTTTCTTTCATTGGTTGCATTATTGCCATAAATCAGAATAAAATACGCCGAAGTTTGTGTTTACAGAAAGTGAAAAAGAAGCAAGTAAAAGTTTCTGTAAACACTAGAAGCTGCCCTTAGAGAGAAAAAGACCGGCGAGGTTGAGGCGGCCGTCCCGTTACGGTCCGCCGATCTCAACAGCGGGCTCTAAGCAATTAAACAATGACCAGCAAATGCAGTCACCTCTAATTGAATTGGAATTAAAAGAGGAAAAAAGTGGGAAGAAAAATAGAAAAAAAAATGAAAAGAGGGAGACAGATTGAAACAAATGATAGTGGGATCCCTGGTGTGTTCATGGGTGCAGCTAATCGATGGAAGACAAATTACATCTCTTTTACTCTCGGTCTCTGTCTCTGCCACCCGTTAGCCGTTCTCCCGACTTCAGACTCATTTGATGAAATGGAAACACTTGAAGAAGAAGAAAGCTTTGCAGGTTTATTCAGACTGTTAGGAGAGGGGAGTGTTCAGTCTGTAACTTTTAGCAGAAAATGTGTTAGTTTAAGAACAGCATCTACCTGAGCTTTCACAACATGACACTAGAAATAACCAAAAGAAGAAAAAAAAGAGAAATCAATGAACTCTCCTTTCACACCAATTAGAGATACTTACATGTGCTTCCAGTGGAAAAACAACACATCAGAGAGCTGCAAACACTTGAAACCACCTCCGCACTCAAAGATCAATACTTCTGTTGTTGGTCTTAAGGGGGGGGGGGGCACTTATATCCTGACTCCTCCAGACAGCAGTGGTGCAAAGCAATGACATGTTACCTTGTGAGTTCATGTGTATATTGCTGATATCTGAGCACCAGTGGAAAAGGCCGGCGTGCTTTCCAGTCACTGACCAGCTGCATGGATTTACCGGTGAAATAAATGAAAATGGACGAACCGTGGACACGTAAGAAGAGGGAACATGCCGTCAACAGCAGATCAGATAAAAAGCTCAGAGAAAGACAAGGATCACAGGAGGGTAACTGGAGAGGATATTTATTGGTTTAGGATCTTTAAACTCATTTGCAAATATGCCAAAAGGGGGAATTCTAACATCTTAGTCAGAAGTATCAAGATTTACGGATTGCAAAAAAATACATTAATGGATTAACAGTGATATATGGCTTATCCTTTAATGTTATTTCTTTTAATCTTAGCTTAAACTGTATGGAGCAAATTTAGTTCCATTAATGTTGCAAACAAAGGACATGTTTAATACATCTTTAATTTTTCTTTATGTCTCTTTTTCTAATTTAGTTTTAGGAATTGCATAATTTTTAAATTACGTTTTACACGTGACTTTCTCTTCTCTTTGGGGCCAGCCTTTCCTCTGGACTGACTAGCAGAGACATATTTCTATTAGTCTGACAAAACGACAACATTTGTATTGAGCTTGAGATGAAATAAGAAAAAAGCCCAGAGGAAAAATCTGTTTTAAAGATTTTTTTTTTAAAGAAAACTTGTAAGAATAAAATAAAATTTATTATGAAACATAAACATACAGCAGAGGAATTCTCAAAATACTTTTTTTGTTCAAATTATTGTGGATTAGCGGATATCGTGCATGAAAGCTATGGTCATATCTTAGACCTATAATCTGGATTCCTTTTTTTTCCCCCAACATGCCTGTGAAAATCTCAGTCATCTGGATCACAGCAACCAGAGACAACATTTGGACACCTACTGTCTCCAGGAGTTTTTGATCATTTCTCAATTCACAAGAATGAAAGTACAAACTCGTAATTTCATTCTTGACAAGAACACTAGAAAGTCTGGACTCGGGGAGAACGGGAGCACCCCGAATAAATCTGGGTCAACTGGAACAGAAACGTACTGATGACATCACCAAACGCTCGGCTCATCTGGAGCTGCATTTCACCTCCTGTTATTAATAGTCTCTAGATAATAATAGATTATAGCTTTTTTTCATTTAGTGGGGGAATAATAATGAACGCAGTCAGATAAACACAAATCAAATAAACATTTTTCCAAATAAAACCCCAAAAAAATCATCATCAGAGACATCAGTACTTCTAACACGACTCTGAAGAGAGGCCTGCTGCAGACGGGCTAACGTTAGCCCTGGCCGCTGCAGACGGGCTAACGTTAGCCCTGGCCGCTGCAGACGGGCTAACTTTAGCCCTGGCCCCTGCAGAAGAGCTAATGCTAGCCCTGGCCGCTGCAGACGACTAACGTTAGCCCTGGCTGCGGTTAGCCTTGATGGTTCGCTGGTTGCCATGATCCTCTTAACATCGGGTAATTTTTTTTTAATTATTCGCTAAATCAGTAAATGAGCCATATAGTAATGTTCTCGCCTCAAAATAATCTAAAAATGTTCTTTTATTAAACAACAGAAACAGTAACCTGGAAGCTGCTGCTGCCCCAGTGCATGCTGGGACAGTTGTCAGTGTGAAGAACGGACAAGTTTGCTCTGATGCATGCTGGGTAAAGAGGGTGGGGCAAGAACAACATCTGAGGAGTTTGTCTGTTCTCGGTCTGCTGTTCTTCTGAATTGGAATAGTGCTAGTTCTAATGATGATGATGTTTTTTGAGAACAAGAACGCCCAAGTACACAAAATTGAGAAACGGTATTTGTCATTCCGTCAAAGTCTAGTTGGAGCGCTGATGTATTTGCGCAGCATGGAGGACCAACCTCCTGCATGCATTTCAAGTCAGATGCTTATCAAATAGCCACCCTTTGATCCACTGGATTGTTGGAGACCTTTTTTTCCATCATCAAATATTAATTTACGAATAGTTTTTTTTTTTTGGAGAATTTACTTAGAATTTTCAAAGTTACTTGCTTCTAACTAAAAAACAATGTGCTCAGTAAAAATGGAAGATGAATTTAAATGCACATTTGTACACTAAAAAGAAAAGCTGGTCTTAATTAGGTTCTCTCCCACAGTCCAAAAACATGATTGTTAGGTTAATTGGCTTCTCTACATTTCCCCGCCTCTCACCCACTGACTGCTGGAGATAGGCACCAGCCCCCCTCGCGACCCCACTCGGGATAAGCGTGCTAGAAAATGGATGGATGGATGGACACAATACACTTACTTCTCTCCCAGCCTTTACATAAAAAGCAACACATGGAAAACTGTCCCCTTCATTTTAAGATTGTATGACGATCATACAAACATTGTGTAAAGAGGCTGGAGACGTAACCAGAGGACAGGCCAGTAGACCAGCAGCCATGGAGGAGCCCATAGGAGGGCAACAACCCAGCAGCAGGACCACTACCTCCACCTTTGTGGAGGAGCATCAGGAGGAGCACTGCCAGAGCCCTGCAGAATTACCTCCAGCAGGCCACAGATGTGCATCTGTCTGCCCAAACTGGTAGAAACCAAATCTATAAGGATGCTTGGTATTTACCAGAGAACACCAGGATTAGCAAATTTGCCACTGGCAAATTTTTGTCACTTTTACCCAATTTATTCCAAAATCTTCAATAATTGTTGTTGATTGCAGATGTGTCTAGTAGTTCCCATTGATTTAGCTTGTAAAGCGGGGAGAATGGCGCTAGGCTTACCGCACCGTGACGTCACTGCTGGAAGATGGCAGGAGGGAGGGGCTACTAGATTTGGGCAAAAATGGCCGCTCCCAGACTCAGTGATCATTAATATTATATTGTTTTTATTTTTTTACTGATTAACGCTAAATTAATTAAATCACGGCGAATGTATTAGTTTTAGGTATAAATAACGATCCATTGATTATTTCTTGCTGACCGGACTTCTCCTTTAAAAAAAACAAAAGGCCTGAATAGTGACAACCAATTAAAATCAAACAAAAGTGAACTATAAAGAAATAAAGAATAAAAATGTCTTTACAGCAGACTCATCCAAAAGTAAATTTTAAACTTTCCATTTTTAGGTTTTCAACAAAACAAATCATCCACTCTGCTTCCAAATGATAATTTACAGGTGTCTCCTTATCTTAAGCTTGGTATATCTCACATGTCCTCTTATTCTCTGCAATATCAACACTGCAAAGAACTGTTGCACAGCAGTAAATATTATCTTTAGAGTTAGCACAATACCTATTCCAGTAGTTCTTTAGGTGATGGTTGCCATTTAATAAAAAGAAAATTGCCTGAGAAGGGTGTCAAGATGTTCCTGTTAAGTCATTCAAACCTTAACCTAAGTTGTTTAAAGTTGTTTCTTAGCTTAAACAGCAGATGCAGCCATTTGTTTCCATGTTAAGATGGAAAGGATGAATTTCAATGTCTGCAGTATCTGGATTGACTCATTGCTATTTGAGGTCTACGTCACAATAAACTCTTAAGTATATGTTTATTTGCCAAACATTATATTGTCCTGTTGATCAGGCTTCCTGCTTATCATTCATTATATTTTTCCTCTGTCTGTCAAGACTTTTCTCCACAACAAAAGTAATGAAAGCTCACATTTACACAGTTACCTGAGGAGTAAGGGTCTTCACTCCTTTTTCTTTTAGCAGTAAAGGTTTATTTCCATTAGTGGTACATTCGTAAAGATAATTCCCTTCCTAGTGGTCCAGCAGTGTGTGATTTGCAACCATGGAAAACTTCATCCAGGTCTCTGTGGACCTTCTTCTGTACTGTGAGCCAAACCTAAACGATGCTCACAAAGTTACTGTAGGAGCTTAACAGTTGACCAAAATGAGAGTTTTTTCACTGGTACCTATGGTGCATCCCATGAACCAGAGCTCTGAGATGCCTTTTACTTCTAGGCTGACTGACTATCATTCAGATTTGTTTCCACTTTCTTGTAATACCAACTCGAAGGTGGAAATTCTAACAACAAGTAAACGTTTGGACTGGATTCATTCTGCAGGTGGCGGAGCTCCTTTCTCTCCTGAGAACAACCTATTACCTCATAAATGTTTGCAGAAGCAGTTTGCATGTCCAGGCGCTGGATTTATACACCTTTGGTCATGGACGTAATTAAAACAGCTAAATGTCATTATTTGGATGAATGAAGATGTATTTCTAGCCTTTAAGTACATTTTGGCTTCACTTTGCATTTTCAACAAATCTTAAGCTTCAATTCTTTGCAGAAAAATGTTGAATTACTGGAAAAGGGGTTTGACTCTTTATGTCTTTATTTCCAGTCTGTCACAATACCAGTGTTTAATACTACTACACTGTATAAAATGATAATATACTATAAAACTAATTATATTGAGATCAATTATTTCAACTCTTATCGGTCTCGTCAATATGAGCAATCCTTTATGAACCAATAATCAGAAAATTTTACTTAATCGTCAAACTGGCCTGTAATGAAGGGGAATATATTAAAATACCTTCTTCTGACGTGTCTGATATATTTTTTTAAAACCTAAATGAAACTATACAGTTGAATTGATTAATATTTTTAGTTAAACAGGTATGCTTTCAAAAGGGGAGCGGTGAAAGGACCTTAAAAAGAAAACCTTTTTATACGAGTGCCGTTCGGATTTCATGTGTCATCATTGTCGCGCTTTCTCTGAAACTTAATGCAGTTTTTCATTCATTTCTGTGATTGTTTTTCCTTTGCTTTTCAAGTATAGTTCATCTTTTCTCCTTTTTGTATATATTTATGTTTCGGGGACTTCCCTGCATGCTTTGATTGGCTGTTCTCTGTGCCACTGACACACACATTTCCCCACAATGCAACAATAAACAGTATTTATATTTTGTTCTATTTTATTGGGAGCTTTAATTACTAGTCTTAAATCTGAGGGAAAGTTTTTAAGAGACTAGCCAAGAACATTTAAAACGAGGAAAACTTTTGGCTCCACTCAGAACTGTTAGAATCAAAGAACTGGACGAGAACAGATGCACTTAATGGATCAATGTTCAGACCTTCTTGTTTCAGAAAAACTAAAAATGAAGCCTCTGTTAGAATATTAGTGGCATGAGCTCCAGTCAAACACTAGACCTTAAAAAGACGGGTTTGTGTTCGGAGTCCCTTATCAATTATTTATTATTTCTCATGCAATGTTTAGAAATTCATTACTACTCATGAATTAATCATGCCTTTATTCAAATTATTGTAATAAACTATGTGAATGAGATTAATTGCTTTTAGTAAATACGTTGGCATGTATTTATTTAGTGCTTCTACAGTTACTAACCACATTATGTTGGTATTAGCAGTTACCCGTTCCCACTGTGTCAAAAAGCTGTTCAGGACGTTTGTGCATTTTGAAGTCAGATGCTCTTGATGCTTTGGGTTTTGCAAGACCCTGCGTTCAAATAGTGTTGCTCTCGCCGCTCCATAGCACTGTCTCCCATAGACTTTGCAGGTAAACGAGACGTCCTGATGCTCAAAATGTGTTTGGTGTGAACGCACCATAAACTGAGAATGTCATAGTCTGAGTGGTGATGGCTGGTTTAATCGTTTACTCTTTCCAACTGTCTAATTGACCCGGTTGTTCATTACCGTTCATCTTATCCACCTGGTTGCTGCTGCTACTTATGCTGCCTGTTTGCCTGCCATCTAAGCCAGATTATTCCAGCTGTTTGTGAGACTAACTCTAGTGATTCTATATCATTCTGATTTTTTTATCCTAACCTGTTTCTGCTTTTGAGACTTCAAAGTTTTGAGGTGTCAGAACTCTGTGGGCGGCTCCCGCCTCAAGCTGTGGAGCAACCTCCGGTGATTCGACTCCTTCTTCCGGGATCGGGCTGAACTCAGAACCAGGCTTGTGACTAATGCTCATAGTCGAGGCCCGTCTGAGATTCAAAGTCACTAACCTGAGTTTCTATCTCTACAGAGTTTCCAGTGAATCCGCCCCAGCTGACGAGCAGCCACATGTTTGTGATTTAATAAATGCTTGTTTTGAAATCACCCACTTCTGTCTGCTTGAATATTAGGTCCTAAGTGGTTAAGTACTGAAAGGCACGGCCTGTAAAAAGAAAAAGGAATAAAATGCAGCATAAAAATATAACATAAGACAATAATATACATTTGTTTAATAAAAGTAAGTCTTGAGAAAAAATCTTAGAAACAATTCGGCAGGGGAGGAGCCTCCCTAATGGAGGCTATTCCATAAACGCGGAGCAGCGATAAAGACGGCTCGGGTATGTGGGGGTCTGAGCGGCTCCCACAGAGAAATAATCTTTGAAGGCAGGATGGTAATCTGGATGAACTGACTGCACAGACCATGTTTTCAGGAGGACTTTCTCACTTCAACATAGATTCTAACTACTTTCTACCCGCTGATCACAGCTAATATAGCTGCCATTGTTCCAGGAAGAGAAAGGATAGAGTAGCTCCGCCCACCGCGCATCAGACCCATTTTTTGACTGCGCAGCTGGAGCAGCAAAGATGCTTCAGCCGCGAGTTAGAACTAAACTTGTACAGCGTCAAAAATGAAGCAGCACGCACGTTTTGGCTGCTCTTGCTGCATGGGGTCTGAACGTAGCATTAGCTCCATGACGATATAAGAGTCTGTGGCCGTAAAGCGATACGTTCTTCCAGGTCACATGGCCAGGCCAACAATGGTGCGTCTTCTCCCACCTATCAAGTTGGTGTTTGAAGAGGGAAGCCCCGCTGGTAGCATTGATAGTGTCAAGCGCTGCATATTGGGCTGAGGAATCATTTTAAATAACTCATGCATCAACTCTTTAGGACACAGAGTCCGCGGTGTGCCTTTAAGGATTCACAAAAGGGCAACATTTTTACTGCCACAGATATACGGCTACAACTCCTACATACGGCACTATTGGCACGTTTTTATTCAATAACAATACATTGTTTGCAGGCAGCAACATAAACTCACAATAAATTAATTATACCAATCCCAATTTGCAGGTACTGGACTGGGCATCAGTAAGGTGTTTAAATCAAAACAGTTTATGATCATAAACATTTCATCTAACAATCAAATGATTTAATTACACTTAGATTTTGTCTCTTTTTGGATTTTGATGTTTCCTCCTCACATATTTTTTATTCTTGGTTGCTGGATGTTATAAACAGCTAAGGTGATGCATTCCATCAGTGGGTCTGCAAAACCTTTTTCTGTGTGTGTTTACCTGTGTTGGGAGGCATAGATAAAGGAGTGCAGGCATCTGCTTCCTGTCCCACTGATGAGGAGGACAATAAAGTCTTGGCAAGGAAGGCGGAGATGGGCTGAACCAGCAGAGATGTAAGACTCCCTCCAGACCCAGCTGGGACAGAAATAAAACAAACAAGAAGCAGACTTTTTATTAAAATGATTTCATTTTGAATACATTTACCACAAGCAAATTTACACTTTAAAAGCATTTAGAGTAGTTTAATATATTTCAATGTTTTCTTTCAATGCTCATAATATACACTATGGAGGCCCTTTGATTGAACTGATGGATCCATGATATCCAAGGAAAGCCAGTATTAGTGGAGTGATTTGACAGAATAGTTAAAACTCCCGACCATTAACCCTTTAAAGCCTGATCCAAGAAAAAACAAAATAGAAAATTACTTTTTTTTGGTTTGAATTCCTTATTTGCCCTTTTAACGAAATATGTAAAAAGAAAAAACAGAAATACATTTTTGATATTAATAATTTATTACTATGCGATAAGTCAAGATTATTTTTGTGTAGTCTTCTACTGGCTGTTATCAGGTATATCTGATTGTGTACAAAAGGATTTTGAGCAAAGTTTTTACCATTAAATTATGCAAAAGGTGTCAGACGCAAAACATTTCAGAAACCGTATGTATCAAATACGATACTTTTGGCATTATAGGGTTAAAGGCATCGCTATAGACTGTTCGGTAAATATTATCGCACAGCCGACATTGAATACTATTCATTTCAGTTTATAAATTTACTAGGTTTGTGACAGTGTTTATTTGATGCCTATAATATATATTTTTCTAATGAAAATTTAAAGAAAGAATCAGACTCTGTTCGTAGTTGTGACTTTAATGGAAAAGTTTAGTACACTGAGTAGGGATGCACGATATAATCGGCCCCCTATCGATATCCGTCTTAAAACTGAATATCGGACATCGGCCCCCCCACGATATTTAACCCGATATTTGATCAGCTTCTGAGTTTCTAAAGTCTAAAAAAAAAAAAACTACTTCTTCTTCTTCCTCAAAAAGTTCTTTTTTACAGACTTAAAAACTTCTAAAGACGAGGGGAAAATATTGATACATTAAAATATCCCAATATCTTCATATGCTGATATATTGCCATTTAAAAACACCATATCAATCTCTTTTACTAATGAAATATTGCTATATGTCATCGTTATGCTACGAAATCCCCCGAAAATTCACAAAATGTTGCCATATTTTTATATGTTGATATATTGACGCGGTATCGATCTATTTTACTAACAAAATCTCACAAGAATTTGCAAAATATCACGAGAGTTTGTAACAGAACGATGAAGTTTCACGAGATTTTGAAAGTAAAATAGATCGATACCGCGTTTTTAAAAATCTATTTGATATCAGCATATGAAAATATATTTGAGTATATTATTTTTCAAAATGTCAGAAATGGATAACAAAACTGCTATTTTCAATGACTACTTATTTTTGTCCAGCTTTAACATCGGTATCGATATCGGTTATCGGCTACATGAGTTTTAAAATATCGGCATATCGGATATCGGCCAAAATCCCAATATCGTGCATCCCTACCTAACACTAAGGTAACCTGATGTAAATAAATCACAGTAAACAAAAAACAAATATTTCACTGCTCATTAATTGAAACTTGATGTTGAATTATTACAGTGAAGATAATATTGATAAAAAATATTTATTATGGTTTTGAATTGGGACTCAGACTTATGAAAAAATATAAAACCAACATCAACGTCATTGGTATCAGTACGGCTTTATATGGCAGAACTGCAGGAAAAAGCACAGAGAAAAGACAGTCATGCAATAGATGATCCCCGGTAAGAATTAAAAATAAAAAAAACAGCTGCATCGAGGCTTAGCGTCTGTACTGGGTGCCTGATTTATCCACTGCAGCAGAAGCAGAAGCT
Source organism: Cyprinodon diabolis (assembly GCA_030533445.1). Taxonomy (NCBI): domain Eukaryota; kingdom Metazoa; phylum Chordata; class Actinopteri; order Cyprinodontiformes; family Cyprinodontidae; genus Cyprinodon; species Cyprinodon diabolis. The sequence continues at coordinate 1,304,327 of CM060070.1, read as the reverse complement.
CAGCATAAACTGACCTTAAGTGCTTTTAACTGATTATAAAGTACGAACAGTAGAACAAGTTCATTTGGGCAGGTAAATATTTGGCCAACCTGCTCGCTGAATAAACTACAACTGGACGCTTATGACACACATCGCTCTGAGCCTGTCAACTATACTTTCTAAAGAGTTTTCTAAGACTGATGGTTGGCAGTCCTGATATTCCTTCCTTTTTCCATGAAGGAAAGTATTTCCAAACACGTACTGTAATTAGGACAGACTGTGAGATAAGATAAAGTATTTAGAATAGTTGCATTTTGTTGGGTTGTTCAGGTTATCCTGAGCTACACTTTATTGCCAAAAGTATTTCCTCACCCATCCAAATGATTGGAATCAGGTGCTCCTTTCATGGCTACATGTGTTTATAATCAGGCACCTCTGCAGACTGTTGATCCGAGGACCAGGAGCTCTGTCAGTTCCAGCATGGAGCTGTGATCTGATGCCTGGCAACAAATCCAGTTGTGAAAGAGTTCAACCGTCAGCTGCATAATAAGAAAATGGAAGTGTTTACGAACGACAGAAACTCAGTCATGTAGTAGGTCCAGTAAACTGACAGAGGTTCATAAAGACGTGGATGGCAGAGCCTGGTGTGGATGAACTGGAGTGGCCAACTGGAGCAACCTGACCTCATCCTGATAGAACACCTTTGGGATGAATTAGAGCAGAGATTAAGAGCCAGAGATTATCATCTAACGGTCAGAAATTCCCATAAAAAAACGTCTAAACTGTGCTGACAGCCTTTCCAGAAGTGGCTCTAGCAGCAAAGGGTGGACCAGCATCCAGACCCTGTGCATTAGGGTCTGGGTGCGTCTTATGGTCACACAGTATGTGAGTCAAGGCAGGTGGCTGAATACTTTTGGCAATACAGTGCATCTCTGCTATAGGCTTATGCTGCTGGAGGACACAGGGACCACATTCTACTTCTATTTTGCAAATTTTCACTCTACATTGGTTTTCTCTATTTTTTTTCTCATCATAAAAGCTACATTTAGCCTCTCATTGTCATAAAGTAGTAAAAAAGAAAAGTTGTCATGGTCTTGGTTCTGTTGTACTGTAAATTGCTCCTTGTTTTCTAGTTTTATTGGTTTAATTCCAGTTTTGTTGTAATTGCTAGATTTATGTTAGTTCTCATGTTTTTCTGTTGTCCTCTGTTGCCCTCTTGTGTATGTGTTCCTTTCCCCTTGCCTCCCTCGTTGTCTCCTCTCACACCTGCTCCTTGTCAGCTTGTTAGCCCTGCCTTTGTCTCAGTCAGCTATTTATACTCTCCCTCTGCTGTCACTCCTTGTTGGTTCCTTGTCATTGCTGTTCCCCCATGCTGTTGTCTGCCTACCTCGTCTCTCCCTGGCTCCTCATGTTTGGTTTCCCCAGATGTCTCCATAGTTCTGGTTTGTTTTACATTATGAGTTGGTTTTTTGGATTCCTGCCTTTGTTAAACTGTTTCCTTTGATTAAATCTACAAGAAATCACCTCAGCCTCTCTGCCTCTGCATTTGGGTCCCCAAACCACAACCAAACCCTGACATAAGTACAGGTAACTTTCCGACCATCCTGGAAAGAGACACCAGCTTTGACGCTATTATAAACAACTACCATGTTTTTCAGCATTTAGTCCTATTTCTCTCCTAGACATAGCTTCAGTATATGAAAAGCTTTGACTAAGACTAACTGGATCTCCTTTCCATCATCATTTTGACATAGAAATGGTGCAGAGCTTGCCTGCTGAACTGGTTTTTTTCCTACAGAGAGCCGCCTATGGAGCTATTTTACCTCTTATCTTCCCTAACATAGAAAGTTCCCCCAGCCCAGTGTTTCTATGTTGCTTCTGGTTTTCTGCCAGTCTGTCTTCTAAAACCCCCAGTTTGCCTTGAAAGAAGGCCGCTCACATGCAGTCTGATTTTGCTGGAGGTTACTTCCTGTTAAAAAGGAGTTTTTCCTCCTCACTGTCACTGCATGTATGCAATCTGCTGGGTTTCCTTAGGTAGAAAATCTTGATGCAACAAGAAGGAAGTCTAGCTGCCTTTTAAATGGACTTTCACTGACAGGTAGAGGATGGAGGAACTTGTCATTTAAAGCAAAAACTTCTTCAAACCTGCTAACTGAGCCGTGTACGCTAGTGGCTATAAAGAAAGCGCCTTCCAAACTTCATTAGTAGATGGTTTGACAACAATCAGCATTCTATTTTTAAAGCTTACAGGTCCATTACCATTCTACTGCTTGTGAATGTAGAATGAAATATTTAGAAATATTCAGTATTCTTAGTCTTTATTTGTTGTTAGATTTTATATCTAGATGCTGTTCCTCTTTCTAAAGTGGGCTACTTTAAGATTGAATGTGTGATGGTAGAAAACCTGAACCTAGAAACAGAGAATAAGAAAATATGTTTTTGTGAAAAAAGACAGTAAAAGACATTTAAAACTAAATATGGAATACGAGCACAAACTGTAGCCTATGTCCATGAAACGAAACAGAAATACAATCGGGACAGAATTAAATCTAAGAAGAACACGACAGACAGAGAGATGGGAGGGATTAAATAAATAAAAGCAGCTGAAAGGAAAAAGGAGCTGAGGGAAGCTTACTGTTACTAAAGGAAGACAAAATAAACACAAAATGAAAAGGGTAAAAGAAAGTATAACTAAATATGATGTTATAGACAAATTATTGGAGCAATTTTCATCAGGTTACATTTTGAAGTAAAATACAGATCTATTGTAATATTATCTGGTATTATTTTTATTCTTTAAAGTCTTGTTTCCATGAAGTATAACTAAAAAAGCATCAATAAATAACAGAAATAAAGGATTGAAAACGTTCGTCTGTGTGAAATTTATTCTAAATGGTGCTTTTTTAATGAATGAGTGACTGAAATTAACCACATTTTTTATTTTATTTTTTTATAATTTTACATGTTATATTATTATACATCATATTATATTATTATTACATCTGTTAGCTGTTAGCCTAGCCTCAGGGCACAGCATTTAGAGAGAATAGCAGTAGCTGTGTCTGACTTCCATGGATGAACTCGATCGGCTGTGACATCATTCAAATATCTGAGTCCTCTAAGCTAAATTAAATGTAGCGGTGAAACCTGAAAGCTGCAGGTGCTCTGAAAGGTTGCTTTATAGTCTTCGCCAATCTTTGCTGACTATATCGTGTAACATACATAAAATGGCGATGTCTCTTTAAGAGTCAGAGGACCACTGCCGCGCGGGTCCCGTCTTGCTTCCCCGCGTCTGCAGTACCAGTTCTGGCATGAGGAGGAGACTGCTGAGCTGTGCAGTGTGATAGTCTGACAGTTATAGTTCGGATACAAACTTAAAACAAACAGTTTGCAGTTAAAACGACCGTTTATCATCCACAGTTCAAGCTGGAAATAGTTGAGGTGAGTTAAAAACTAAAGTTTTCTGCCGAGCATTAAAGCTACCTTGCTAGCCTTGTTAGCTCTTAGTTTCTGGAGGTTCATTTTGTTCTCCATTCAGTTGAAGTGCCCCACCTGTCCGGACTGGGAGCCATCATATTGTTGTCCCAAACAGGTTGCAGTGAGATCGGTAAGCATATTTTGTGCATTTCCTTTAGGTTTTTGTTCTGTTCATCACATTGGTTTTGAATAACAGCATTTAGTTGGATGTAGTTAATAATTAAAATGTAAATTTTTACTGAGTTGGTTAAAATTTAATGTTTTATTATTGTGTTGAAAAATATTTTACAATTAGAAGAATAAGTGAATTGATAATGTGGTGAAATACTGCATTGAGGTAAAAGGGAAATGGTTATTTCAAATTTGAGTAACTTAACACATTGATGTTGGATATGATGTCTAGAGAAGCATGATTCAAGGATTAAAGCTAGAACAGCTTAATAAAAATTCTGTTATTCTGCTGGTCCTGTCTGTTGACAGGTCAGGTTTTTTTCTTTATGCTGGATTATTCCTGAGGTGGATTCCTCCGAGCCTTCCCACCTGGACTTAGAGAAAGTACTGGATTCATTATTTTCCATTTGGAGTCCTGCTGCACCCTGCGGTGTGGTAGGCCTGTTTCACTCACATCTTCACGCACAGTTGGTTATGCACGGTACCACTGACTGACATTTTTTCACTTTTATTGTTCGATTCTGGGATTTAAGACCTTATTTTTTTTTTACAAGATTTATTTCGGACATTAAAGCATACCGCTGTGGTGGACATTCTCCTCAGGTGAAGGATGTTGAGTCAAACCTGAATTGGAACTGAATTTAATCTGAATTGTTTGTTACAAATTTGAATTCATATTAAGAGGGTGCACCCAAGATATTTAGCACTGAGAATTAGAACTTGGCCAAGTATTGCTATTATTTTATTTCATTGTTGATTTTATTGTGTGTATTTTATTTTCATGATTGTGTGTTCTGTACAATTTTATATTTCATATCACTAAAGCCAGTTGTTCTTTAAATCCATCCAACTGCCTTTGTGTGTCATTTAAACATCCCACTGTGCTCCCACAGCCGAACCTATTGGACCATTTATCCAAAATACTAAATACCCTTCTTTACTGTGTTACAATCGCATCAGGAACAATGGGGTTGATGTCAGTTTTAGTTCTGAACAGGCAGTGCAATGAACGTCGATGGAAACTAAGAGATTTATAGCAAATAGAGCAGTTTTCTCCTACTTGAATTGTGTTTCACAATTACAGCACAACTGCTGAGAAAATAGCAGCTCCATGGTGCTGCAGCTCTCGTCTGCTTACAAAAGCCTTGAAAGTTTTAGTGCAAATTCTCTTCATTTGTGTCTTTACACGGTAAAAACATCAAGGGAGGGAACGGAATAAAGACTACATTTACAGGAATGATGGATAGAACATTCAAACAACGCTTCTATTGACCATTGAATTTGATGCTTGATGTAGCTTCATCTATTTACTGTTCATATCTACAGGAAGTGTTCTCACAAAAAGGTGTATTTGAAAAAAAAGATGAAAAGCTGATGTCATTATATAAAATACAACAAAAAGCGTATTTCTGTAAGAGGTTAGGCTGAACTGGTGTTTGTAAGAATAGGATCTGGTAAATTGTAAACCAGAAATCTTTCACTTACTGGTACCTTATCTTAAGACGATCGCTCTAAAGTTTGATATTTTTAAATTAGAAAAACATGGATTGATTGGCAGCTTAATTGGGAATTGCAATAAATAGCAAGTTAGCGCAGTAAGCGAGCAAATCAAACCATAACCGAAGGAAATAGAGACATTTTGACGCCTTGAGCTAAAATCAAATTCAAGCCAAACATCAGCCTTGGCTAAACTTGTCACGGCTTTTGGTGACAGAAAGGAGAGGATATAAAAATAGATGCTCAATGACAATTTTCACAAGTTTGTCTCACTTGGATTAACAGAAAATCTTTTTTTAACTTGACAGACTGGTCTGAGATTGTTAAAATTAATAAAAAAATGCACATAAGATGTGAGAAATATCTTAAAGCAACAGAACTTTACAGCAGGTACAAATCATGTCACCTAAGAATTGGAAACGGAACCTCTGATTTACATAGATTCACCAAAACTAGACAGTACAGATTAGGAAAATGGCAGAACAATACTTCAATGGTGTGAATAAAGTAAAAGCATAGATTCCTCCTACTTTACTTTATATAAATGGATCCGGATGATGAGCCAAAATGGGCCTTCAGTAAAAACCTAATAATGTCTGAAACAACTGATTGTCTTAATATTTTACCAGGTCCTTTATGATAACATTGCTGCTACAGCATCGCTTGATGGACACCTTCAGGGAAATGCAAAATTACTCAAATCTCTCATAATCTCATAACATCTCTTTATATAGTAGCAATTAATATACAGTAGTAGCCACTCTTCACTCTCATTGATGGGTCCCCTACAATTCATTTTTAAACTTCAATCTTTGTACTAAAATATTCTGTCATGATTTGTGGACATTAAGATCTAAAGAGAAGCGCCATCTCCTGGTCAGATCCTGTAATTCAGTGAAACGATGGAGTCAGAGTAAATAAATATGCACGCCCAGGAGGAGGCCAGTGGCTGGGAGTTGGAGGGCAGTGTGCTTCCATCCGGCTGCGTAGGTCTATGTTGAATGGCTGCTATCGTATATTGTTCCTGTGTCGTTTCTTTATATGGAAATTCTTGCCTTGGAGATGCTACAGTCATGTCGGTCACTCCTCCCTCTAGCGAGACATTCAGCAACAGTCTTATCATGCAGCCTCTTGACCGACTTGCAAAGCTTGGAAGTGCATCAAAGCAGGTTGTAAAGTAAGCTTGGTTTCCTAGTCACTGTTACTAATGGAATAACCTGAAAGGGACACGAGCGAACTGTAAAGCCCAGAGTTGGTACCTTTGGCAAAGGACCATTAATAAACAACCAGAACAACTTTGTGATTATTGCATCCAATGCATCCACTGATTTTCACTGCACATGACAGTGCAGTCTTTAAGATTACATCTAAAGGTTGAGTTTGGCTTATATTGCATCTAACGCTGCTGTTCTTTAGGCCACATCTAACACTGCATCAAACAGTTTATATTGCATCCAATGCTGCATTAAGTTTACATTGAATTTCATGCAGCATTCAGTGCTTTACGTTGCTGCATCCAATGGTTTATGAGGCATGAAATGCTGCATCCAACAGTTTATATTGCATCCAATGCTGCATTCAGAGCATCCGACACTGAAGCCACACACTTCCTATTTTACATGTTGATTTATGACAAGATTTCCACTTCCTGGCAGCGGAAACCGATTCTATCTGAATTCTTTGGAGGTCTGTAACTACTGATTGTTGACCTCTGTGCCTAAAGCATGTCATCAAATTCTTACTTCACTTTGATTTTATATGGCTCCAAACTTCCAGAGTTAAAGTCATTCATATTCACACTGATATAAAACTCCTGAAAGCTAAATATTAGATCTCTTGTACCAAGCAAATCGTAATGATTCATTTTAAATTTTAATACATGTTTAAATAAATGTTTTTGTCAAGTATAACAAATGCTTTTTTCCTCTTAAGATCATCATGATAGCATATTTTTTAGATAATAGAAAAATCTGGCGAAACATGTTTCTTATAACATGACAGTCATAATGGGTGGTTTTTGATCAGACTGCATCTCTGGGGTGACCTGATAAATAAAACATTTAAATAAAAGCTGTGAGACCTACAGCAAAGACAAAGAACTGGGAAAAATACATGACAGAAACAGACCTAGTAAACTGACCTTAAAATGAAATGAAAGAATCTAGACGAGGGAAAAAAATGTCCAAAAACCTAAATAGTAAATGAAACAGGTGAGTGGCATGAGTGTGATTGGCAGGCTAAAAGCTGAACAGAAATAACGACAAACTAACTTCCCTGGCAGACATGTAAACAGGAAGTATAAATGCACAAAAACAAAGAAGCTAAACACAAATATGTGTAAATACAACCAGACTTATTTCATAATGAGAAAAAGAAAATTAAATGGAAAAAATTAAGAGCTGCAAACAAAACAACAAGAATTAACTGAAAACATATTTTGAGCATAAAGTAGTTTCTAAACTAAAATATGAAAGAAATTATTTAATATAAAGAAGCTGAATAAAAACAGAAATGATTAAGGAGAAATTATTTACAAATCATATCAAACTATAAGCATATGGCATCAAAATGTTTTAGATTAGATTAGATGAGCTTTATTGATCTCACAGCGGAGAAATTCACTCGTCACATATTGGCATAGAAGTTACTGAAGGTGCAAACATGGAGGAAAAAGGTGCATTAAGAATAAACAATATATATACAGTATATCAAGATAAATAGGATTAAGGTGCAAGTGTACATGTATCTCACACAATGAAAAACAAAATAAAAATAAGAGATAAAAAAATAAGAAATAAAAATATGTACAATCCGGATGGCTTATATACAGGGGGAGAAATTTTATACTGTATGCTGACTGTCAAAATACGTACAATTCTTAATACGCCAACTGAATGGCAGCCAACTTCCAGCCACTGCAGGGACCCCCCCCCTGCAAATGTTTTTACTCTGACTCCACCCTTTTACTGAATTACAGGGTCTGACCAGCAGATGGCGCTTCTCTTTAGATCCTAATGTCCAAAAATCATGACATAAAGAATATTTTAGTACAAAGATTGATGTTTAAAAAGGAATTGAAGGGGACCAGCCAAGGACCAACCATGGACCAACCAAGGACCAACCAAGGACCAACCATGGACCAACCAAGGACCAGCCAAGGACCAACCAAGGACCAACCATGGACCAACCAAGGACCAACCAAGGACCAGCCAAGGACCAACCAAGGACCAACCAAGGACCAACCATGGACCAGCCAAGGACCAACCAAGGACCAACCATGGACCAACCATGGACCAGCCAAGGACCAGCCAAGGACCAGCCAAGGACCCACCAAGGACCAATCATGGACCAGCCATGGACCAGCCAAGGACCAACCAAGGACCAACCATGGACCAACCAAGGACCAACCATGGACCAGCCAAGGACCAGCCAAGGACCCACCAAGGACCAATCATGGACCAGCCATGGACCAGCCAAGGACCAGCCAAGGACCAACCAAGGACCAGACAAGGACCAACCAAGGACCAGCCAAGGACCAGCCATGGACCAACCATGGACCAACCATGGACCAACCAAGGACCAACCAAGGACCAACCATGGACCAACCAAGGACCAGCCAAGGACCAACCAAGGACCAGCCAAGGACCAGCCAAGGACCAGCCAAGGACCAACCATGGACCAACCATGGACCAACCAAGGACCAGCCAAGGACCAACAAAGGACCAACCATGGACCAACCAAGGACCAGCCAAGGACCAACCAAGGACCAACCATGGACCAACCAAGGACCAGCCAAGGACCAACCAAGGACCAACCATGGACCAACCAAGGACCAACCAAGGACCAGCCAAGGACCAGCCAAGGACCAACCAAGGACCAACCATGGACCAGCCAAGGACCAACCAAGGACCAACCATGGACCAGCCAAGGACCAACCAAGGACCAGCCAAGGACCAACCAAGGACCAACCAAGGACCAACCATGGACCAGCCAAGGACCAGCCAAGGACCAACCAAGGACCAGCCAAGGACCAACCAAGGACCAGCCAAGGACCAACCAAGGACCAGCCAAGGACCAACCATGGACCAGCCAAGGACCAACAAAGGACCAGCCAAGGACCAACCAAGGACTAGCCAAGGATCAGCCAAGGACCAGCCAAGGACCAACCAAGGACCAACCAAGGACCAGCCAAGGACCAGCCAAGGACCAACCAAGGACCAGCCAAGGACCAACCAAGGACCAACCATGGACCAGCCAAGGACCAACCAAGGACTAGCCAAGGACCAACCAAGGGCGCATCAAGGAAAGTGGGGAAATTTTGAATGGCTACTACTGTATTTTTACACCATCGTTCATTCATGTACTGCTCTTCTCCCTGCTGGGGTGGTGAGGGGTGCTGGTGCCTACCTCCAGCTGTCAGTGTGTGAGAGGCAGGGTCCACCCTGGACAGGTCTCCAGTCCATCGCAGGGCAACACAGAGACAAACAGAACAAACAACCACTCACACCTAAGGAGGATTTAGAGAAGCCAATTAACCTAACAGTCATGTTTTTGGACTGTGGGAGGAAGCCAGAGTACCTGGAGAGAACCCACCCATGCTCAGGGAGAACATGCAGACTCCATGCAGAAAGACCCGGAACCTTCCTGCTGCAAGCTGCACTGTGCAGAATCTAACACTATCTAAGCACACAGTGTTTACAGCTGACCCTGACCGGCCCCGTCTTATAGGGCAGTGTATTTGAAAAAGGATTTTATTTCTAAGGTTTTATGGCCCAGTTTTGCTAGCTTCTGGGTAATCTGCACATAACCGATAATCATAACTTAGTACTGAAGCAAGTTCATTGTTTTCAAATATCTATTTCTTTCAGCTATTTTCATTATGTATGCTCAATTACCTTGCATGCATATTGTTAAATCCTCGCTACCCTTGCAGCAGATCCATACTTTGTTCTAAGTTTGTTAATTACAAGGTTCTAGCTTCTGCAGAGGGGAGAGCTTCATCATCCAATGGAACATCCCTTGGGGTCTCTTTGAACCAAATTTATAGTGGATGACTTTCTGCCACACTTCTAGAAAGTGTCATAGCAGCACTCCAGCCCACAAGATGATTAATAATCCATGAACCACATGGGGGACATGACAAGAGGGAGTATGGGGAGAAGGGAAGGCAAGGGGCGAGGAACCGAGAAAGGAAAGGCAGCCAAAAGTAAAAATGACAGCAGAAGTCTGCAGACATTCTGAGAAGATTGGAGGGAAAGAAGTCCAGGAGGAAAAGAGATGAGAGTTTGGAGGAGAGGAGAACAGATAAGACAAGGAGTGAATAGCAGATGAAGTGGCAAAGGAAGAAAAACCTTAGAGATCATGAAGAGAAAGGAAACAGAGGAGATGAGAAGCCTTAGTGGGGAGAGGAAGAGGCCATACTGAGGCAGGGAAAAAGATAAATGCACGAAGGCTTGGAGAGACTTTCAGGAAGAGTGCAAATGAGAATTTTCAGCAATACGGGACTGCGTGGCTGATCTGCAGCCAGACAGACGTGGTAACAGTATAAATATGTCAATCAGTCTGTTTTATTTTAAATTTAATTTACATTATTCATTATTAGTTGAATGATTATAGCTGTAATTTGTTTACTAACGAAGGTTTTTTCCATAAAGGTTGGACTCCTGGACAGGCTGTTTAAATCCAGTTGCTTCCAATTTAAATTAGACTATAGCTCTCAGCAAAGTTAATAAACCAAATAAATGTGTCTCTGTTCATTCAGATGCTACTGATAGAAGAGTGAATCCAGCCTGAGGAATAAATTGTTCACTTTGTAAAATAAACACAAAAGACTGCAGCTTAAAATAAAATAGTACGTTTATTGACTAATAATCACACTATATTGTTATAACTTATTACCATGAAGACACTAACACTACTGAAAATAAGCGCAACTAAATAAACGCATAAAAGGGAACAAAGGGGGTTTAAAGGTCCGTTCAAGAGTCTCTGAGGAATGTTTCCCTAAGGAACAGTTTTAAAGTTTAATGCATAGAAGGTTTTCTTTACAACAGCAGCAGGTAAATGTGAATAAACCCTGAACCAGTCCAATGTTGAGCATGGTTATAATTAAAAAAGAATGAGGTCAAATGACTGGAAGCTCTGGTTAAAGAGAAACACAGATCGTGACTATAATTAACTTCTACTTCTAGAAAAAGGATAAAGGCAAACAGAGGAAATCTATTTACACTGATTCTATTTTTCTAGATTTCCACACGGTCCATTAGTAAATTAGTTCAAACATTAATGTGTGTAAATAATGCTTGAATCTGGCTGTTTATTTTAATACTATTACATTACAGATAAGATAAGTGTTATATTGTCTTTTATAATTGTTAAAAGTTATTTTATATTTGAATAAACTTGGACTAATTTTTAGTGTTGTGCTTTAAAATAGACCTAAGAAGCTATTTAAACAGCCAGACAGTGAAATATAGGATGATGATAAAAGGTTGTGTTAAATTTAGTCCTTTACTATTAAAAACCCACTTGTATAATAGAAACATTATATGATTATAGGAAACAGATATGATGCTGCAGGGCAGCTTTAAGGTGAAGCAGCTGCATGATGGAAGAAATGTGTTTGGAAAGTTACCATAAAATTAGAGCAGCAACTAATGATTATTCTGCTAGTTGATTAACCTGTCATTATTTTTTCAATGAATCGATTAAATAATCAGATCAGTCAAAGGTTCCTTAAAGATTTTCTAGAAAAATTAAACCAGATGAAACAAACTTTTTTCTTGTTCTGGATGGAGAATATTGACAGACAAAAACTTTTATCTTAAATGTAAAATGTGTACATATTTTTTACAATCTTAGTATAATTCCTGCTCTAAGTGTGTCGCTCTGTCTGCTAATGGCACATTTTAGTGGCCCTATATTCCAGTTAACAATTAATCAATTACTAAATTAGTTGACCATTATTGAAATAATCGATTAATCTGTTTAATAGTTTCAGCCCAAGATAAAATACATAAAATGGGCGACAAAGAGTAACTACAGCCCAGATGTACAACTTGTAAAGTGAAGTTAATATTTTAAATGCTCAGTGTCAGTTCCTCTTATAGTTCCAGTGAAATTTTAAATACATTTATTTGCCGTCGCTTTAATGTATTATTTTGCGTGATACAGAAAGAGCATATTAGATAAAATAAATAAGAGTGGGTTTTACCTCTGTTTACCTCTACAATATTCTATATCTTCAAAAGAAAACAGGATAAATCCACATATAACAGACATATTTAGACTGTATTTGGTTAAATAGGAATGTATTTACCTTCTGTCTTAGTCGCTGGTAAGTTTAAATGCAAACCTTTTCAAAGTGGAAAAAAGTCCTAATTCCACATTCATCAGAGCTAACATTCAAACATTGATAAACAGCATCTAGTGAGTGTAGTGCTGATAAGATCAGTATTAATGTAGCAAGAAATGCTGCTGTTCTTTTTAAACAAAATGTGTCCTGATGCTCACATTAAGCATAAAAAAAGAGCATGGATATTTTGCATAGAACCAACAGGGTTCGTACGGGTGCTGGAAGTCCTTGAAAATGCTTGAATTTTGATGTTGGTTTGAAAAGTGCTTATATTTTGGATGAAATGCTTAAAAATGCTTGAAATTGTAACTATTTCTTTCCCAACAAATACCTCTCTAACTGAATCGTGTGTTTATTAAATGGAGAAATAAAATGTCGGAGAGCCCGAAAATGAAACCTGCTCGCTTATGTGTGACTGCGACCTGCCAGTCTATTTCCATGTGTGACTCCGCCCCCATGAAACCACTACTGCACCGTGCCGGGAGGTTGTCGTTTCAATGAACGTTGGCTGGAAGATGATAAATACAAATTATGGATTAAACGGGGACAAACCCCACGAGTTGCCTCTTGTAAAGTCTGCAAAAAAGATGTGCAGCTTTTCACAGCGGGCGAGTCTGCGCTGTCGAGTCACATGAAGGGTGAGTCATAGACTTTTAAGTAAGCCAACTGAAGTAGCCTAGTACTCGTTAACGTTAGCGCCTATTTGTTTACGCTAGTAACTGCTAGCTAGGAATTCACAGGCTAAGTTACTGAGTGACTGAGAGTACGGTGTGATAATGTAATGTTAGTATTGTAGTGTTTCCCGCAGCACTGTCTTGACGAGGCGTCCGCCTCGCCAAACTCACGCTACCGCCTCGCCAACGTTCCAAAAAAAAAAAAAACGAAGTTTTAATTCATTGCCAGGCCCAGACCTTAAAACAGCATTGATAACTCTACGGCTGATAATACTGAATTGCGACACCCTCTGGTTGGTTATATTACTACGCCATGGCAGAGGAGTCATTTTCTTTGATCATCCGAGGAGACGTGTGGGGGGGGGGGGGGGGGGGGGAATCATCATCGGTGAACCAGATGTTGAAAGGTAAGTAGTTAATTAAAACTGATAATAGAAAATAAATATGTGCCTCGTGTGCTCTGACAAATTAAGATAGGATTTAGTTTTATGTATTCATTTCGACCCCCGCCGCCATGTCATCTGGTTCCGTAAGGTGCTGGAAAAAGTTTTAAAATGGATCTTGAAAGTGCTTGAAAAGTGCTTGATTTTGACTTTGGAAAAGGTGTACGAACCCTGAACCAATGACATCCAGTGTCCCTATCAAAGCTGAAATCAAACCTACGCCCTTGGATGAGGCAAAGCTACTTTGAGAAAAAGCAGAGAGAGCATAAAGTTAGAGAATGAACTAACAAATTCTGCAGAGTATGATTTAACTTGGTCTCCCCTGAAAGTCTTAGTGATCCATTTGGTTCCTCTACCACCTATAAAATCTAAGAAAAAGTATGCTTTTAAAGTTGTGCTTTTTCTTTGTTTTTTTTATCTTTTTTCACAGTCTTTGTAACATTTTTCTATAATGCGCTTCATTTTTCTCCTGGAATTAAACGCTCTACAGCCCTTCTGCTTATTTCTCCATTCTCTGAATGTTCAGTAAAGCGAGAACTCAACAAATCAATAGTTGGGCAGCATCCACGCTCTGTAAATCAGCCTTTCCATTACTGGACACTGATATTGACTGATACCTGGATTGACAGACTGGCTCTAAAGGGCAATTTTTCTTTGTGTCTGTGTGTGTCTGTGTGTGGGGGTGTAGTCATGTGCAAGGCACTGACATCTTGACATATTCACAGACGCAAGATATCCGCTGTTACTATGATGGAGAGGGGAGGCAGAAATCATCCAACTACTTAGATGAAAAACTGTCAAGAAGTAAGCCTTTGAGGAACTGAAAGTATTTGCTTGATTTCCCCAACTGATGTCTTTGTATCACTGCTAGTGTCCACGCTCATCTTTTCTTTTTACCTCACAGCAAAAGAAAACTGACATTATTCTAAAAATTTCACTAAACATACTAAAACACGGAGCTACCATGTGTAGAAAAGTTTTAGTTATTTCCTCTGAGCAAACTTTTTTTTTTACAGTCAAATTCATTGTTATTTAACCCTATAAACGAGAAAAGTATTTTATTTTTTTTTATTAAAGTGGTACATATCGTACCATCATTCTATTAATAGCTCAACAAAAAGCATTGAGATCACTTTCTGATATACATTTGAAATGATAACAGAGAAGAGATTAGTAGCTTCATCTGGTCTGTTCCTGTTTGGCTGTGACTCCATCCTGGAGAGAAATATCAGCTGTGCTGCTGCCATCAACACCTTTGTTTCTAGATGTTGGAGCTTGGCCTGTTTTCCAGTGTAGTCCTGTTTCTCTGACTGTGACTAACTGGATGTGCTCTCTTCATCCTCTGACATGGGAGCTGGCTCGGAGCTCGTCTGCCTGGCTGTGTGTTTCCTGGACGGGGCCGCCTGTGGAGCTGGTTGACAGTTGCCTTTTGTATCTATGCTTCTTTTTGTATCTCTGCTTCTGTCTCCTTGAACCCCAGTGGGCCTCAGCAGATGGCCGCTCACACTGAGCCTGGTTCTGCTGGAGGTTTCTTCCTGTTCAAAGGGAGTTTTTCCTCTCCACTGTTGCTGCAAGCATGCTCAGTGTGAGGGATTGCTGAAGAGTCAATGAGTCGATGCAATCAGCTGGTTTTCCTTAGATAGAAAACTTTGAATCAATCTGACTGGATGATCTGGTGAACTGGAAAGTGACCTGAGATGACATGATGGGAATTGGAGCTATAGAATAGTTTTTAGTTAATAAATTGAATTGAATTTTATTTAAAACATATATTTTCTTTACCTGTATTCCTTTTAAATTTTGACTATTTCCCTTGTGATATCAAACTTTGATTCTGAAGAAACCATTTTTTTTTTTTTTATATTTCAGCCTATAGACCCAGTCTAATTTATTTTTTCCAAAGTTGCTCATGGCATGTTGCTTTTGATATCTTTGAGCCTAAGTAGGAGAAATTAGACCTTAGACTCCAGATGTGGATGGTGCAAACCAACGAGTATGAACACTTAGGAAGGTGTAGAAAGGCATAATGTACAGGAGGGAGAGATCAAGTCAAACTGAGGAACCAGCTGAAGCAGAGTGACAGTAGAGGAGCTGAGCAGGGATGAATAATCAACTCAGAGGAGCTAATGGAGAAGGCCTGGGGTCTTTCTGCATGGAGTTTGCATGTTCTCCCTGAGCATGTGTGGGTTCTCCCCGGGTACTCCGGCTTCCTTTCACAGTCCAAAAAAATTATATTTAGATTAATTGGCTTCTCTAAATTCTCTCTAGGTGTGAGTGTGAATGTTTGTCTGTCTCTGTGTTTCCCTGCGATGGACTGGAGACCTGTCCAGGGTGGACCCCACCTCTCACCTGTAGACAGCTGGAGATAGACACCAGCACCCCTCGCAACCCCAGCTGGGATAAGTGTGATGGAGGATGGATGGATGGATGGATGGAGCTATTTAGAAGTATATAAAATGGAATAAAAATCTTATATCAAACTAGAAATAATTCTGAAAGAACAAGAATACAGTAAAGACTAAGAACCAAATACACAGAGAATGACCTAAAACATAAAATTAAACAAGGTTGAAATGAGGAGAACTGACAGGAAAATAGCAACATGCTGCACATGATTTTAACTGCCTTAAGCAAACTAAAGTCAATGTCAAGACTTTTCTATTCGTGAAATTTGCCTTTGTTTTCTTTTTCTGTTCAAACAAAGAATTCAAAAGGATCTTTAAATTGGAAAAATAAAATGAAAAACAACCCTAAAAAACTGGTTAAGAACATAAAAACAAATGTTATTGTCACTAGAGTGACATTGAATGTGAGCTGAGAAGTGTTTTTTAGTAACATATGTCCGACCACCTGGCCAAAAAGCACAGATGATAGAGCAGCTGTGGCTGAGAAGATAGAGTGGTCATGGACCAAGTGGAAGGCCAGGAGTTCAATCCCTGGAAGCACGAGTCCATTTATCAAAGTGACCTTGAGGAAGATACAAACCCCCCCATTACCCCCGCTCTGATCGGTGCTGCCTAAAGCAGGAAGTTATCATAAATACCACAGCCTTTATTGCATAACCGCAATAATCAGTCACAGTCCTTTGTTTGTGTTTGCACCTCTTGGACGCTTCCACAACACTTCCAAGGAAAGACGCATGGATCTATATCGCACATTTTAATAGAACATAAATATAACGTGCTGTAAATCACAGTGACATAAAGGTATTAATAATCAAAGAGATTGCAAGATGATTGATGAAAAGAAATACAAATAAAATACAAAAAACTCTTTGGAAATACTACTGCTAGTTTCCAGCACACTCTGAACTCTCATGAAACGCCTGTTTGTTGTCTGAATACGCTTCAACCCAAAACAGGAGGTTTAGAGGAAAAAAGCGTGGCGACAGAAAGTCGTGACAAAACCCAGAAACACAAGCTTTGTTCAGGAATGGCTGCTCCTTGTTTTTTCTTTGGGTTTTGTTTTTTTTGCAACTGTAATTCTACCTGCACTTGTGAACATCCACTGCTTTTTGCTTTGCTTTTCATTGATTAAATGTGTGCTTCCTGGACTCATTTATATTCTTAATATTGCTTTGAAAAATACAAAAACAACAAATATCAAAGCAGCTACATGTAACCAACAAACATAAAGCAGCTTACACCAAAGCGTTATCATGTTCATTCTTGCATTTGAATAAATGAACAATTTTGTGACACACTGCAAAGCATTGGGCAAATAACATACAGGGCTCAATTGTTAGAAAAAAAACTAATATATATATATATATAATTTAACTTTATTGATCTCACATTGGAGAAATCAATCTCTGCATTTGGCATATTTCCTATATTTCTATCATTCTTAGCACACATGCAGCTTACCGCACATTTATACGATATTACAACATATATTACATATTCCTTTTGAAGGGGTTAACTACAAAAGAACATTATGAAAGAGTCATTTTAACAAAAAAATAAATGTTTCTAACAACAATTTTGTCATGCATAGAGATATGCATTGAAAATGCATCAGCAGTTCAACAAACCATGAGCAGTTCTACCTGTGCTTCAGCTATCATCGCATCCATTGTGCGTTCCGTTCTTCTTCTTGAAGGAGGCGGTCGCATTTTCCTGCTGCTCTGCACCTCCCTGTTTGTCCCTTCTTTGCTAAGTCTTGTCTTTTCTGAGCTCTCTCTCTATATCACCTGAATTCAAACATTGAATCTGCTCAGCTGGTCTCTCAATGTAATTGATCAAATTTTCTCAATTGGAAGACAGGAAAAATGGGATCCTTCCTGACCTTCCAGGATATACTTGTGATGCACAATGGACTCCTGGAAGGCTTGGAGGATGGTGTGTTTAAAATGTTGTCAGTGGAGGATATCGAAGAAGTATGGATTGTCAGAATTCTCCTGTTTGGATTTGGAGGATACCTGATGTATCTACAATTACAGAGGATGTCGGCGGCAATTTGACCATTGATCAGGATGCCGGCAGCGGTTGACGCCGTCACAAAGGCTGTGAACGAGCAGGACCGTGAGCTGAGCCGTATGCTGGGTGCTATTGAACGCAGGCTGGCTGCGCTGGTTGAGCTCAAATGTGAGATGGGATAATATCTTGGATTTGGACCTCGCTTCAAGGCGGAAATGTCCAACAAATTCGGATTATTGGATTCGCCACGTAGAGCCAGCAAGAAAAGACTCGAAGGCTGACGGTAAGTTGCTGTGCTCTCAAAACAATACGTGTTATTTTGGATTCGGCCTTCCCGTCCCAACGGCAGCGTTCTGCGGCACCCCTACCAGCATCCCCCCCCCACTTTGATTAATCAATCAAAGAAATTGAGTGATTGATTGTTATATGGACAAACCTGTGAATTACTCCAGCTTAAAGTAAAATAGAAAACAGAGAGGATAAAACACCAGAAATGTTTGACATAAAGGTAATGCAATCCTGGAAAGCATCGCAATGATCAAAGCAGAAGGAAAGAAATGCATTACAGCTAATAAGCTCAGCGGGAATATACTTTACACAGACGCTCACAGTTGGACAGGGAGATGAAAAAGACCTGAGCTGTATAAAAAAAAAAAAAAAAAAAGCTGCTCTCCTGCTTCTTCTTCCCCTTGTCGCCTCAGTGAAAAACACAGTTTTAGGCTGTTGTGGTAATGTAAAACATTACACTGTCTCGTGTTCAGCTGTGACCTTGAAGGAGGTGATTCTGTTTTCCTTTGTGTCCTTGATGCTATCAGGTTGGATGAAGGACATTTCAAAATATCAGTGGCTGTTAAAACTATCAGCATATTTCTATAGACATACATTATGTGAAATGGAAAGTAAAATATATATATATGCATATCAGAGATCTGTCTTTCAGCCCCTTAGAATCATATATTAAGTTGTGACAACATTTGTGCCTTCAGAGACCGCAGTGCAAATACCTTATCAAGTAGCTCACCACTGCTTTCAATCGCTTCTGGCCAAACAGAACGAGTGAACGCCAAAGGATGAAAAACACTAAAGAAAAAAAAAACACCTCAGAAAGAAAAAAATAGTGGTTTTAGATGGTTAGTTTGAAAGGTCAGAGGGACCAGTGACACCTTTATACTTTATAGATGCACTTTTATACACAGATATAGAAACAATATTAGACTCCTCTTATTTCCCTCCAGTGTATTCTCATTATGCACAGTAATTTTGTACGTTTTAGACGTTTTTTTCGTCGTATGTTTACGTCTTGCGATATCCTTGCACATGTGCATCTTACGCACCATTCAATAACATAGAATTTAACATACAATTAACCCTAACCCTAAGATACAAAACAGCAAGCAATGTAGTTCGAGACATCAAGAAGTAGTTATAGCGCTGTTTTTCCCAGTTTTACGTCCGTCCGCGGATCTGCTTTTTTCGTCTGTCTGCCTGCGCATGCGCACTGATCTGCATTTTCAGGGAAAAACGTCAAAAACGTACGAAATACTGTGCATAACTTTTCATACGAACTGATGATGAGAATATGTTGTTCCTTCAGATTCTTGTTCTAAAGGTATATTACCTAATGGATAAAATTACAACTTTTGTCTAATATTTTACAATCATTGCATTTATATGAACACTTGGTTTTTAGAAGCAAAATAATAAAAACTGTAGTAGCCATTCAAAATGTACCCATTTTCCTCTATGGGTCCTTGGCTGGTCCCCAACAATTCCTTTTTTAACATCAATCTTTGTGCTAAAATATTCTTTTTATTATGGTCTGTGGACATTAAGATCCAAAGAGAAGCGCCATCTCCTGGTCAGACGCTGTAATTCAGTGAAAGGGTGGAGTCAGAGTAAAGAAATATGCACACCCATAAGAAGGAGGGGTCACTCCAGTGGCTGGAAGTTAGAGGGGATTTTTCTGGGAGTTGCAGGGAATTGGGCTGCCATTCGGCTGGCGTTTGACTGGGAACGGCCATTTTGAATAGCTGCTACTGTATATCCTACCATCAAAAAGGTACAATTTGGATTTACTAGGCAAAATAGCTGAAAAGGTTTGGTGTGAATCAAAGGATGCTAATCATAGGAGAGGCTCTGGGATTCTATGGCCATTTGGACTCTTTGAAACACTAGAACCTCTTTACTTTTTTACTGTGGTATAACGTATAAAACAACAGATATATAAAAAATGACCATTCATTCCTTCATTCATTATTTTTTCCCAGAAATCTTCTTTTGAACCTCTGCCCTACAAACAATTAAATATTACAGTTTTACTGGTCTGGAGGCCAAATTTACTGAAACGTTAAAAGAAATCAAAATGTCTTTGTTCTAAACCATTTAACAATTACAAACATTCGACAAAATATTAAATGTAGTCCAGAGAATTTGAATTATATATAAAGTTTTAAATAAAACACGATAAAAATATTATGAGCTAAAAGGCTAACATGCTAATGTCACATTGCTTTCATGATGGCATACTACAGGATATGATGGTGGCAGTTAGGTGTTTCTGGCATCACATTAGAAAATCTCCTGCCTAAAGAGAGAAAATCAAACATTTAAAATTCAAACGAAGCAAACAGGTGTTTTTAAGCAGGTCGTCACTTCTGTTATTCAAAAGACTTGGTCTGTGTTTGATATTTCTGAACCAATCAAATGTTGGATCCAGAGAGTAAGTATCCGACCCTTTCTAATGATGATGGCGTTTTAATGAAAGTTTAATGACACCCCTAATACCCGGATGTACTAACTGTCACAGTCTGCCAAAAACTGAGAAAGATGAAGGGAGAGCATTGACAAAGGGGGGGGGGGGGGAATTCTGGGTCCTACTTACTGAGCATTGACACGTACCGATTCTGATCCTTCAAATAGACGTAACAAATGACCTGCGACAAACATGCTGACCTGTCCTGGACGGACCACGCCTCTCGCCTCTAGACTGCCGTAGATAGGCACCGGCCTCGTCACGACCCTGACAAGGACTAAGCAGCAGAACATAGAGGGATGGAAATGTTGCAAACATCTAATGTTGCATCTCCTTCGCTCTGTCTTGTTTCTACTTGTGAGTCAGATTTGTAAACCTATTTAACTTCAGCTCTGCTGTGTTTTGATTGATTTCTTTGCTAGAAGATGAACCGCCATTTAAATCTGAAGTCTTCTGCATCTACTAACAGGTTTTACCAAATATATCTAATTTCCTGCATCTTTTAATATTTTCTTGCCAACTTCTGGTGGGGAAAACAATCCTCTCATCATTACAAGACTTTCAGATTGAATCCAGCATTGCACTGAACCCTATGCAAGAGCAACTTTAAAAGATAATCTAAAAACAATACTGCACCCCGTTCGTCTACAATGCACAGAGTAAAAAATGTAGAACATTAAATGTGTTAGTTAATGAATGTGTTTTGCCTCCAAGGCTACAATGTTTAGTTTACTAAAACCAGAGATAAAAATGAACCGGGTATGGTGGGAAAATAAGGAACCGTTGATTCATAGAACAGTCTAGTGTTTGTAAAATATTTGTTTTCAATTTCACAGTCATCTTTGTCTGAAGAAGCTTTTTCTCTACGGGCAGCGAAGGTATCTCTCACAGGTCACCGCGGTTCCCAGAGCTCGGCTCGGCCTAGCTCCAACAATCTGCCTGCAGTGCTTTAGCCTTACTGGGTTTGTAAATAAAATGGCTCATGCACTGCATCTATTTACAAATAAATGCTGTTTCCAATGAACCAGAGATGGCGTTGCATTCGATATGTAAGAACCTAAACGAGGCCATCGTTATGCTAATCTGTGAGGTTGATGTTCATACTGAGCTTCAGTCTCAGCTAAATAGAGTTCCTTACTTCCTAATGTTTGCCGTCTTCCACCGGGCCCGTAGCGAACGACTCCTTATGGCGGTTGTTGTTCCATAGAGTTCAGATTTAGGGGGCGCATACTTAATACCTGTCCTTTCAACTGATTCTTCAAACAGCCGATGCAGTTGATGCACTGGAAGTTTGATCATTATAGAGCCAAAGATAGGAAACGCTCTGTTACTGCAGACATCTGAGCTTCTGCTACTGTTTTAAATCCCATTAAGCAACGTTCAACATTTTGGTTGTAAAAGAACAAAATGTGAAGATAGAACATCGTAACAAATTCTCTATAAGTCCCACAGCTTGTATTGGGAGCCACAGCAAATACTAACATTGTTTAATATCCTTGTTCTGAGTGCTTTAAACTGACATGTGGGTAAACTTACAGTATCTGCTGTTTGTCAAAGAATAAAGTGATAATGGGCAGCAAGGGAAAGTTATTTAAAGAAAAGGAAAGATGCTTCGATAAATGGTTCATACATGAGCATCCCCATGCAAACCCACCACAGGAGATCACAGATATGCTTTGATACTAAATACTGACCTGCAGCTACAGATTTATCCCAACCTGAGGAATATTGTGTCATTTCCGTCGGGTTTGCTGCATAGAAGTGTTTTTAAGTTTGTTTGTCTCTTGTCTTCTTTTAGCTTTAATGCTCCATTTTCTGTTCCTCTCGTCTCATTCAGGTGTGGACGGGGGGGATTTCCCATTAGGCAATTCTAGGCAGTTGCCTAGGGCCCCAAGTTCCTGGGGGCCCCATAAAACTCTGTTTTCATGTATGGTTAATATAACTATTCCTTATTTATTCACATTAATTATGTTTTTGATAAAAATCCTTTGGCTAAAATGCCGTCAGAACGCTGATAATATTAAGTGTGTCTCAGCCCCCCCCTTCAGTGTCCACCATATTGGATCAGTCCATTTGCTGCACATGTTCAGAAAGGTCCAAACAGACAGCAGCAAACCATTTGAAAACAAACCATGCAAAGAGCAGTGTTGCCAACTTAGCGCTTTAGTCGCTATATTTAGCCACTTTTCAGACCCCTCTAGCACTTTGATTTCTAAAAAGCTCCTAGCGCCAAATCTAGAGACTTTTTTCTGCTACTGGAGACTTTGGAGACAACATCTAAAAGCAGCGAACTCTGCTCTCCAGAGCAAGTAGATTGGTAACCCCGCCTCCTGCTCTCCTCTATCTTGTCTGCTGTCATGATTCATGCAGCTATTATTTCATCCAAATGAAAAATGGAGAACAGATAAGCAGATCATGGCTTGTCTACAGTGAAAAGAAGGACTGGGTTATTTACTTTGGCCTTTTTGGAAACACAGGAAGGAGCAATCAGCTAAGTGAGCTTAGTGCTTGGAAAAAATCTTTCATTCGTTTAGAGACAGCATGAAAAGTCAGCTGAGTACAAAACATAGAGAGGAAAACAAGAAGAAAAGGGACGAGAAGAGAGGGACACAACCTAGAACAGATAATGGATGTCTATTCTATTAACATTTCTCTATCTGGAGAATGGGGCTGTTTACCGTAAATCCTCTAATATAGGCCGGGGCCTTTATTTCACTCAGGTACATCTTGGTCCAGGCCATTATTGGAAGGAGGCCAGAATTAGAGGCAGGCCTCTATTTCTATTTGATCAAAACAGACTAGCAGGGGAATTAAAAGAAACGAGATTTTGTGTCTCTTTGAACCTATAAAATACTAGGTTCATTTATTGAAAAAGTACAGTTACCATAGCGATATACAGAACATTATTCAGACATCTTCCAGCAGCTGCAATTTTTCTGCACGGCAATACAAAAAAAAAGAGACACAGAATGGAATCTTGGCCAAACTGACTTGCGAAACAAAGTAAAAATAAAAAATAAAAAATGCAAACTGTTCTGCCATCACAGCAGAATTTTATTTGAGGCAGGCTAAGTGGAAGTAGGCTGCCGGTATCAGATATTTCAAGAGAAATTCAGAACAACGAAGGCCAACGAAATTCTGTCATTTTAACGCTGCCTGGTCAGAATGATTGTGTGACTGGTTATACTCCTGCAGCAGTGTGTCACAATGAGCTTGACACAGAATTTTTTTATTAATACTTACTGTAATATTGAAGCGTGGTCCGCGCTATAATAGACTGCGGGTCTAGATACGGCCAAGGCGGTGAGGAAGTGGGGGCGAGTAGTCCGACAACGGAGGGACATTACGGTGAAAAAGAGCAGAGATCCAGGCGGAAAAAGGGTCCCAGCGTTCTCGCGCACCTCGCTCTTGTAGCTGGTGAAACTTCAAGTGTTTTTTTCCGCAATTTCGGTCATAAAAACAAAACAAGCCGACCTCCTGTCTGCGGCACTGTCTGTGCTAAGGATGGGACTTCCCATGCTGATGTTGGCAAAGCAGGACCCACACAAACAAAGATAAATGGTGGCACCTATCAATTATTTCAGTAATGGATTAATGCACTGGTGTCAAAACTGGTTCCAGGAGGGGGCCATGTGACTGGTTTTCTTTCCCACTAAGCAGTAGCTCACCAGACTCCAGTCATCCCATTACATCATCAGGTTTAAACTGGACTCACCTTTCTGAGATGACTGGAGTTTTTGGAGCTACGGCTCGGTTGGGAAAGAAAACCAGCAGAGAGATGCTTCTTTACATACATCCCTGGATCACTCTATCAACATTTTTCTATCAATCAACAAAGTTGCATATGAAGTAAATCTATATTTGTAAATTAAAAAAACATCCCAGATGAAGCAGAAGACGATGAGTACGAGCAGGTTATTATTTTAGTAGCTGTACTGCGTTTTCTATGACTCTGGGCTGTGATTCGATTGTTTTACCAAATTATTGACAATTATTTCAATATTTGACTAATCACGATTGATCTTACGACTTACTGCAGCCTTACTTTGATTGGAAAATGTCGCTACAGGCCATGCTTCCAAATGCACATGGCCTGGGTTATTTATGACAGGTAAAAAATCAAACCAGCAAAGATCAGTAAACAGTTTAATTTGTAACGAAACAAACAAAAAAAGATGTTTCAGATTAAACCTGTTAAGTGATCATTGATGAAAAAATACCTACACTTATTAATCCATTCTAATACATATCTAAGCGTGTGTGTATATATATATATATGTATATAGTAGCTACAGAGAATAAAGTCAAGCTAAAATATAATAACTATTCACATAAGAAAATGTAAAAGATACGAGGCTGGTCAAAAGTCATCAGATACACACTGGGGGTATTATTCAGGCACAGAGATGTTAATAAGGAGGTTATGGCCCAGAATTACTCGTTCTTACCAGGAAATGAAGCAGAAGCACATCGACACAAGGGTTGAATGCAGCTGAAGACAAAAAGCCAGAGTGAATCCACGCGCACTCACAGGTCAGACCACTTACTGGTTCTTCCGCTTGACAAAATGATTGGCTTTGCCAAATCTAGGCAGCTTGCTCTGCAGCGTGCGCACATGAGAAAATAATGAGATTAGAACTGAACCAGCCTGCAGCCACTTTCATTTTAATATTGACTTACTGTAACTTGTACAAGTTTTTATTGCTGTAATATTTCCTCATTTAACAGCTGCAAGTTCAGTTCCAGATCATATTGTTATGAATCATCAGGAAGTGGCTTCATTGTGATGAAGAGTGAAAATGTGAGAAGATATCAACAGTGTGATATGAATCTGTAAGTAATAACTTGTAAATGTCATGTTGACACCTGAGCTGTGGATTTCTGCAGCTGCTCCACAGGTTATAAAGGCCCTTAGAGGCCAATGGGTTGAATCGAGTGTAATCACTGCAGTGACAGCAACTGTAATTTTTACTAAGTATCTCAGGGATAAAAATATGTTTTTCTCCTACTTTTTTCACCCTTACCTTAGAGGAACTCTAATCACCTTACGTTTGGCTCAGAACAAGTGGACCCAGTGTTCGAGGCAGTGAAACGGTTTAGGTTTAACAGTTTATTAAGAGCAAAAACGGAGCGGGCGGCGTCAGCGTCTACAGCGGGAACCTCTGCAGGAGGAGACAAAAGGTTAGTGACTTCGTTTAGCTGAAAGGGCTTGCACACAAAGTGTGGGTCACTAACCTGGTCTTAATCTCCAGTTCTGGTCCAGCAATAGAAGTAGGTCCCAGCTAGCGGAATGCCAGCCCAAGTTGACGGTCGCCGCTCAGAGAGTCCCAGATGCGGGGGTATTGGAGGTTGGTGGACAGGCAGGCGGTCAGAACCGTGGAGACAAACGTGCAGGATGAGCCGTAGAGCGAAGCCAAAGAGGAGTTTAGGGACGTGGTTGATGGTCGGAGTCAGGAGATCAGAGAGCAGGTGAGGTGCCGAAGGACGATCCAGGACGGAGTCGGGTCACAGTTCCAGGTTTGATAGACAGAGCAGCAGACAGGCTGGAGGAGGGCAGGCTTGGTAGTCAGGAAACAAATCCGGTCGGTTCACAACAGGCAGAGATCAGTCAGGTAATCAGCTCAGGTGGAAGCCGGACGACAGGTCATGCAATTAGAGTCAGACGGGAACAGGCAGGCTCAGAAGTCGAGAGGCAGACAGGTCAGGATCAGGTAGTCAGATTACAGGAGCACTGAATAAGTCCCACATAAGTAGTGATAAAAGCAGGTGGAGGCGTCTTGAAAATGAACATTTTATTCCCAGTTTTCCCATTTTAACAAGATTAGATGTTAGTACACCCTTGTTTGTAGATGTTGGAGATCGGCCTGTCTTCAGGTGTGGTCCTGTTTCTCTGGCCGTGGCTGGGTGGATGTGCTCTCTTCATCCTCTGGCATGGGAGCTGCCTTGGAGCTCGTCTGCCTGGCTGTGTGTTTCCTGGACGGGGCCGCCTTTTACAGCTGCTTTTTGTATCTCTGCTTCTGTCTCCTTGAACCCCAGTGGGCCTCAGCAGATGGCCGCTCACACTGAGCCTGGTTCTGCTGGAGGTTTCTTCCTGTTCAAAGGGAGTTTTTCCTCTCCACTGTCGCTACAAGCATGCTTAGTGTGAGGGATTGCTGAAGAGTCAATGAGTCGATGCAATCAGCTGGTTTTCCTTAGATAGAAAACTTTGAATCAATCTGACTGGATAAATTGTCTTTGTAAAGGGCCTTCAGATGACGTGTTGTGAATTGACACAATAGAAAGAAACTAAACTGGAACTGAATTTACTTGAATTAGATGTTTTTTCTCGTTCCTTATATTTATGTTACCATAGTATTATTCTTTGAAACACATTGAAAACACTTTGAAGAAATTAAATATTACTGTAAAGAAGGAGAAATCTGCTCATATATGACTGAATGGCAGTTAAAGAACATTTTCTTTCCTTGTACCTTAGATATTCAACCTGCTGAGGCAAAATCTGTGCCGGCAAAGCATCTATTCTCAGTTCTCTCCAGGGAATAGTGAAGTAGTGAAGCACAGATGTTAAAATTCCCCACTGGACTCAGAAATGCATTGAGATAACGCTTAAAAGTCTTCATCTGGGTGTTAACAATGTTGTATATTCATGTGCAGTTAGGTAAACATGCTCTCGAAGAGCAACTTCTTTAATCTGTCACCTTGGAAATGAAAACGGTTTAGGTTAGGCGCTTTAAATTGTTTTAACAGCCATCTGTTTCAGTGAGCCGTAAAGTAGAGCATAGTGTAGATATTGTAAAAGGGGATTTAAGCATTAGTGTTTTTGGATACATGACTCAGCAAACGGTTTGGAAAGTTTTTTTCTTTGGTGACCGATAGTTACTTTACTGTTCTTGCCTTATAGCTGTGCTTCATATTTTCTCCTCACATCTCTGCCTTTTGCTACGGACTGTAATAGAGTGTGTGACAATACAAACACCTCATTCTGTCATTGTCACTGTGCTAACAGGCTCATTGGACTGCCTTGTTATCCAACTTAAACAGCCTGACTCCAAAAACCACAGCACATTTCCATAATGTTATTGACTGAGTGCTGAGACTCGACACTGCCTGGAATGTGCACACTTATCGTGCTATTTGCATGTCTATTACCTCGGAAAACCGCAGTTCTTGACAGAAGTCAAGGAGAGCCAATTTGAAGCTCTGTTGCACATCAACCTCCTCCAAACCACCTACACGTAAATCTTAACACACAAGAATCCTGGCGAGGAGTGAAAAGCTTGGGATTTTGGGGTTGGGGAAGTAGAGTAAAGTAGTGTAATGAAGGTCGACAGTGTCTTTTTAGTGGGTTAAATACAGACCCGGAATGCATGATGGGTCGGCTGTGAAATAGGCTGGAAAGCAAAGTTCAGCAAATCTGGCGGGACGGGAATATCAAACAGGAAGTAGCTGTCTATCTTCCCAGCAGGGTGTCAGGTACCAGCTGACATGCTGGGTCGGTGAGAGGGAGATGTTAGGATTGTGTATGACACAGGTGACAGCTTTAGCTGCTGTGATAGCATTAGAGGATTATGTGATGTGTGCTGTATGAGGCTCAGTGAACTTAGGACTGCACAAGTTTGGCTGCTGCAATATGATTAAAACCCTGTTTGGAGAATGTTTTTACAACGCTGCTTCTTCCATTATTGCCCCTCACTCTTCTATTAAAGTCAACAAGCATATTAAGTCGACCAGAGCTCAGAAGCTTTCAGTCTTTCCCCATAGACTGGAAATGAAGAAAGCTTTACCACACCTAGATCTGCATGTTGGAGCTCTACAAACCAGAACAATCAGTCCGTTTGACTCCATCAGCTTCTGAAACTCTGTAATTTCCAGAAATTGAAAACTTATGTGGCACAAACATCATAAATTTAGCCAAAAGGAATCTCTAAAGATTTTTTTATTTCAAGAATTAAGTTGTAATACTACGAGAATAAAGTTGCAATATTAACAGAATAAAGTGATAAATTCTGAGAATAAAGTTGAGTGCAGTCATCATAGAACAACCAGTTTCAGAAAGAAAGCTTGGAGCTCCGCCCAGCAGATGACGGCCGACCAGCTCCACCAATCAGCAACCAGACTCCACTTTGACATCCTGCCCAGTTTGATGCTGCTGCTGAAAGATTTCCTGATTTGTGAAACGATAGCTAAAGTATAACTTTAGGACTTTATTGTCGTAATTTTATGACTTTATTCTTGAAATAGAAAAAAGACCCCTCTAACCTGGCCTTAATACTCTGTCGTAAAAACTAAGTCAGACAACAAAACAGTTTTTTGCACCTTTTTGAAATATATTTGTAATTTTAAGTCATTCTATTTTTTTGCCAATGTGTTAAATTCGTAGGGAAGTGGCGGTTCCGAAGCGTTGCATATCCGAATTCTCCCGAGTGGTGCCCGACTTTACACGAATGAATAAAGTGAATGTGATTGGTCGTTTATTAGGGGGGCGGGATTGTTGTGGCGGAAGGTTCACAAGCAAGTTTGGTTGTGGCCGGTTTGTTGGAAGCATCTTGCTAACCAGTTAGCAACTTAGTGCTAGTAGGTTCCCAATGGGAAATTCCATTGGGACCAAGTAGCACTAAATTGGTGACTTAGAAACGACGCTGTCAAGGAACGCTATGGACAGCGGAAACATGCAAGAGGAGGAGAGTTTAGTGTCGGAGGTCGTGGATGAGTCTCCTCCGTCATCCATTTTTTATTTAGAGGAGGAAAGCAGGGACGAAGATGTTGTGGAAGAGGACGCCAGGGCGGCAGAAGCTTGGTTTGGTGTAGAAGGCTTCCAGCCGTACATGTTTGAGCCCTTGCCTCGCAACGCTGCCAGTTCTGTTAGCTCTACGCCTGCCGAAGACACAGACGTCCATCCCCGTGAACACTGGGACGCAACTCAACGGGAAAGGAAAGGATTC
Source organism: Cyprinodon diabolis (assembly GCA_030533445.1). Lineage (NCBI taxonomy): Eukaryota > Metazoa > Chordata > Actinopteri > Cyprinodontiformes > Cyprinodontidae > Cyprinodon > Cyprinodon diabolis. The sequence continues at coordinate 1,274,620 of CM060070.1, read as the reverse complement.
TGATTTCAACCGTTGCGTTTATTAGCTGCAACATTTGAATCAAGATGCTATGACCGAAAACATTTGATTGACAGATGACCGTTGATATATGATTGGCTGAATTTAGGTGTTCAGGCTGACGTAGAGCTAACTGGCCTGCAGAAGATAACGGGAAAAAACACAGAACAGACATTTTCTGAATTTTGCGTCAATATCATCTGATTAAGAGCAAATTTATATGCAAGTTTAAGCCAGAATGATTTGACATTTAAATATTTCCCTACCACTTTAAATATGGATCTGTAATGTTATAAAGTTCTGACTAAATTCTATCTTAATCTTTTGACTTGTTTGGTGCAAAAACTCCACGTTAACCACGGTGAATATGTTGTTGTTCGGTTTCTCATCTACAAACCAAATGAAATTTTATCTGCAGGCAGACATTAATAAATAAATAAGCTTTTAAAAATACTAACCTGCATGTATAATGCAGTCTATTAATGCTAATGCTATAGCTGACCCAATTACCAAAATCTGTCATGAATCAAGCAAGTTTATCTCCAACGCTGCAGAATTTGTTTCTTTATCTTGGATCATGCTAAGAAATCATTAAAATAAATTTAACAAAACTGTGGAACAACAGGAAATCAACTGTCTCACTTTGAGCTTGTTAACATAATTGTATGTGTCATCTTCCGATAGGATTTTGACAAAAATTGAACAAAATAGTCTAATGAAGAAATATAAATACTGCTCAAAATCTAGGAGTAGGAATTTTCAATATGAAAACCCATTAAAAATCACAGACCTGTACTGTGTGTTTCTGAGGGTGCTTCAAACTTATAACTTTTCATTCGGGTCACAGTTTTAGGAAAACAAACATTTGAGTTAATTTACAGAACTTTTCAGGATCCTGATGAAGTCCTTTAGAAAATGAAAGATATGAAGGTTTCTGATGAGACAACCTCCACTACCTGTTGCTCTCTTTTAGCTGAAACGCCATCAAACCATCTATTTCTAGGTCATCACTAAATGTCTGTCAGCCTTTCATGCTTCAATGATATTTAAAGTGAACGTTTCCTGCAGTTTCTCGCTGCCACTGTCGTCTTAGCTGCTCTGTGAGCTGAGTGCTGATATCCTCAGACACATAGCCGCTAAGAAAAAAAGAAACTAGTCATTATATCGTATTAATTTACATCAAGAAAGTCTGAAGATCATTTCTACTGTAAAATTTGTCCTGACATCTTCAATTCAAACTACTGGAATTTGATACAAGCAGAGTCCTTTATGAGTCACGCTGAAACACGAATGTTGGGCGACCACTTCAGCAAACATGTTGAAAGGAAAGCATTATCAGAAGGAACAAGCTTGGAGCTTATTGAACGCTGCAGCTGCGCCTCATAAGTTTGAGCTAAAGCTGTGCTTTCTTTTCTGGCTCACATCAGAGCAGCATATTAAAGGGTTGGTTCTGATTTTTAGAAAAGGAGAATTCACTCAGTCCAGAGCCTAATTCCAACCACATCTAATGCGCCTCATTCACACAGTGCCCAAAGGAGCATGGAAAATGTGGCACAGGCTGGATATGGGCGTGGCCTTGGCTGTGATTGACAGATGGCTGAAAAGCAGCATTGATATTGGCGGTGACAGCAGTCAGGACTAATGTAAACAAGCATCACCCAAAAACAGTGATCTATAAACAACACCTTTGTTTCTAGATGTTGGAGCTTGGCCTGTTTTCCAGTGTAGTCCTGTTTCTCTGACTGTGACTAACTGGATGTGCTCTCTTCATCCTCTGACATGGGAGCTGGCTCGGAGCTCATCTGTCTGGATGTGTGTTTCCTGGACGGGGCCGCCTGTGGAGCTGGTTGACAGTTGCCTTTTGTATCTATGCTTCTATGTCTATGTCTGCTTCTGTCTCCTTGAACCCCAGTGGGCCTCAGCAGATGGCCGCTCACACTGAGCCTGGTTCTGCTGGAGGTTTCTTCCTGTTCAAAGGGAGTTTTTCCTCTCCACTGTCGCTACAAGCATGTTTAGTGTGAGGGATTGCTGAAGAGTCAATGAGTCGATGCAATCAGCTGGTTTTCCTTAGATAGAAAACTTTGAATCAATCTGACTGGATGATCTGGTTGAACTACAGTATAAAGTGCCTTGAGATGACGTGTGAATTGGAGCTATAGAAATAAACTGAATAGAATTAAACCAATGTAGATGACAGCTATAAAAACTATCTGGGATTTCTTAACGCCGCAGTGGAAACAGACTGATCACCTTCATTCCACACAGTATTTCATTCAATAATAATACTGCTTGTTGCATTGAAGCTAAATACAGCAAAGTATGAAAGAAAAAAACCTTTTTATTCTGCAGAAGACCTGAAGCTGAGGCAGATTTTTACTTTGCAGAAAGAAGGCCAACCATGGCTTTGTGTTGTCAGTTGTTAAGCTGTTAATAAAGTTTTAGTCAGAATGTTATTCAATGAAATACATTTACTCAAATATATCACTATTTATGAAAAAAACATTTTACATTTATGGAAAATTAGGCCGATAGATGTATAGCAAAAATTTTAATTCTTGTGCTATTCACTGACACAGGTCTATATTGTGTTGGGAAAAGTGTTAAGGGTGAATTTAAATGATAACATTTCCACATTTAGACCTAATTGGTGAAAATCCAGCTTTAAACTGCAGGTATGCAGGATTCCAGGTTTGGACAAAGAAGAGAAGAAAAGGAGATTTTTATAATGAGATGAGAACGCATTGAAATACAATATGACGCTCCTTTAAATTTTTGCAAATAAGTTTATTTAATTAAAATAAGAGCGGTCCATTCAAACACCATCAGTAGAGGAACTGATGTCAAAAGTCTGTTTTAGAAAAGGATGAATGTCTCTGCTTTAAAAATAGCTTTTCTCTGAATCTTTTCCAGCTGTCTGTGGATAAAATCTGTTTACTGGTAGGTTCTACCATGGATCGTTTTGCTCCTAATCATCATGGTAACATGTCTTTATTCTAAAGGGAGAATCTAGTTTACAAATAGCTTTTCTCAGGATCTAAAGGGAAAACAGCATCCAAGCTTAAATCATGGAAAAAAAATAAATAAATCAGAAAATGAAAGGGAAATTATCTCAAATCACATAAACTATCAGCAGCTTCCAATCTACAACCCTTCAGAACAACAATAAATATATGTTATATATATATATATATATATATATATATATATATTTTTTTTTTTTTTTTTTTCCCAGGGAAGTAGAATAAATTTAATGATGCAAAACCTGAAAGTTGTTTCCAATAGTTGACTGAAGGTTCTATTTTAAAGATTAAAATTTGAAGCCGCCTTATTGATCTGTAACTGTTTTACTTGATTTTGTTTGTTTGCTTTTTATGTTTCTTGTCATTTATTTTAACGTATTTCTGTTTCTTATGTAACTTTGCTGCCTCTTGGCCAGGACTCCCTTGAAAAAGAGGCTTTTAATATCAATGGAATTTTAAAAATGAAAACAAAAAATAGAAATGTTTTCACCATGTTGAGAGAAGCGATGGTGTCATATTTATTGATCAACATATGATTAACTAAATAAAAGAAATCTGTGGCAAAATGAATGACAATGGAGAGAATAATGCATGTTATTGAATACAAAGTTTATGTCTATTTGAAACCTTTTTTTCTGTTTTAGGAATTATTGACCTATTCGGAATAAAATGGGCTTTAACTAAATACATTTGCTCATATTTGTAGCTTAAGTTACCCTTTTCTCTGATATCTTTGCTTATATTTAATATGTTTGTGAGAGCTTACCCTGTTCTTTGGTGATGGGAGGGATTTGACTTTAATATATTAACAAATGTAATACGGGTTAATTTTTTTCTCTAACAAAAAAGAATAAAGATACTGTTAAAATAAAAAAATAAATAAGTCTTCCTCTTTGTTTTTTGCTGTAAATATTCTGCCAAGTCTGTGGGCAACTTCTGAACAGGCAGCAGCAGAGACGCCTAACTTCCACAGAAACGCTCTGGGAGCTTTTTTCTCACTGTCATCATTAAACCTGCAGCTGCTTATTTTTGGACATCATTCTTCAGATTTTAACAACAAGGCAATGTGCCTGGAAAAAGCGGCCATGTGCAGCACGGAGGACAGCCTGCGACACAGAGACACTGTGTTGTTTCTCTGTGAGGAGTCGTTGTGTTTGGCACCTTTTCCCATCACATGTGTGATATGTTTTTCCAAGCTTTTCCCCCTGGCAGTCATGCAATGTCCCCGGTTTGTCTTAATGTTGCTGCCATGTGTAAGCTTTGTCTTTCAGAGATTTCCCCTTTTTTGTCAGAATCCCCCAGATATTTGTAGCACGAGTTTTTTAATGCTGCCTTTATTTTCTCCCTTTAATCTGATTCTGTGTTTCTGTTTTACTTTGATCACATAATAGTTCACCTCTTGAACGCACCAGTTGTCTGCTAGCGCCGTGTTGATGCAGCAGGTCAACGTACTAACTGCTGCACGTTACTTTTAGAGCGGTCAGGAGATGAGTGCTTTCATATGGCCCATTTGGTTACTGAAACGCCTCACAATGACTGGAAAATGTGAAAATTAGATTATTAGAATATATTCAGGGTGGTCATTTTAATGGTTAATAGAGGAAAAGATGAATTATTGGTCAAAGATAAAATCATGTCTCTCTCTGTTTTTACAGAGGGAGCTGCAGCTGGAGTCCTGCTGTGGTGAAACGTCTGTATCTAAGAACCAGAGACCAGGGTTTTAAACCTTTAAACGTTGGATGACTGTGCAGGCGACATTGCACACTGAGATTGGGCGGTGCCCCGGCCCCCCCGCCTGCAGTGTCCGCTTTTGTTTTGTTTATTTAATAAACGTTTTGAACTTTCCTACTGACTGTCTCGCCTTGAATACTGGGTCCATCTGTCCTCGGTTCATGACGGTATCAGACTGAGGTGTAACTGTGGCGCTCATTAAGTTAAGTTTCTAAGGACTTAACTTTATCTTTGCAAAATGAGTGACAATAATGGAAAGTAGTCAGTGTCAAAACAAATTACAGACACTTTGGTTAAACAGTAACATGTTATGAATAAACCTGAGAAAGAATCTGGTTTGTTTTGGGAAGAAGCTACAAACACCATCCTGCAGAGAATTATGTGGCCTTGCAGGATAAAGAGACTGAGTGAAAACTTTCATAGTGAGTAAATAGGATAAATGAATATATGAAATAAGAGAAACTATACTTTCTGATCACATTGGTGTTAAGGAGGGTGGAGACAGAGGACACTGAGTTTACTGAGGAAAACCTGCTGCTGACCAGGTTAGCTCTGGGGAGAATGTTACTATGGCAACAGAGACAGATGTTGAGTATCAAAATCATATACAACCTCCGTTTATCGCTGTGAAACGGAAAACACAGTTTCCCTAATTTCAGGTTAGTAAAGCTGCTTCATGAAAAGCATATTTTAGAGGATATGGAGAAACTTTCAACCAACCGCACAATATTGATTAATCTATTTAAAGAAACTGGAGGAGATCTCCAGCCATCAATCACGATTTGAATTTTATCATTTTAATTAGGGATGCACGATATTGGGATTCTGGCCGATATCCGATATGCCGATATTTTAAAACTCATGTAGCCGATAACCGATATCGATACCGATGTTAAAGCTGGACAAAAATAAGTAGTCATTGAAAATCGCAGTTTTGTTATCCATTTCTGACACTTTGAAAAATAATATACTCAAATATATTTTCATATGCTGATATCAAATAGATTTTAAAAAACGCGGTATCGATCTATTTTACTTTCAAAATCTCGTGAAATTTCATCGTTCTGTTACAAACTCTCGTGATATTTTGCAAATTCTTGTGAGATTTTGTTAGTAAAATAGATCGATACCGCGTCAATATATCAACATATAAAAATATGGCAACATTTTGTGAATTTTCGGGGGATTTCGTAGCATAACGATGACATATAGCAATATTTCATTAGTAAAAGAGATTGATATGGTGTTTTTAAATGGCAATATATCAGCATATGAAGATATTGGGATATTTTAATATATCAATATTTTTTCCCTCGTCTTTAGAAGTTTTTAAGTCTGTAAAAAAGTTTTTGAGGAAGAAGAAGAAGTAGTATTTTTTTTTTTAGACTTTAGAAACTCAGAAGCTGATCAAATATCGGGTTAAGTATCGGTGGGGTGGCCCAGCGGCGTAGGAAGCGGGGGGGACCGGGGGGACATGTCCCCCCCAATATTAAAGCCAGGTGGAAATGTCCCCCCCAAAAAATTTTACCGCAAAATATTAGATTTTGACATTTTTTTAACTAGCGTGCTTTTATTTTGAAGGCGCAGCATAGCGTTACGTCACTGTACTCCCCCTCCCCTCTCTGAACTGCTGAGTGTTTGAGCACTCAGAAGGGAGGGAAACAGCGACACAGAAGTCAGAAACTTGTGAATGAGGTAAAATGGTCTGTCGGGATGCTGCTATGAATATTGCCTATTTATAACGTCTTGTTGTCAGTTCACTTTCATATATAGAGCTGAATCTTTTTGGTTTAGTCATCTTAGTCCTGTATAGAAGAGGATTAGGGCTACTGAAAAAAAAGAAGTTAACTGATTTTTAATTATTTTTTTAATTTAACATGGGGAAAAAGTCAGAATTCTGAGATTAAAGTCAGAATTCTGAGATTAAATTCAGAATTCTGAGAAAAAAGTCAGAATTCTCACTTTAATCTCAGAAATCTGACTTTTTTCTTCTGACTTTGTTCTCAAAATTCTGACTTTAATCTCAGAATTCTGACTTTTTTCTCAGAATTCTGACACATAACAAACATGTTAGCATCAAGCCATAGCCATATCTGTTTTAGAGACTAGCTCTCTGGTTTTTAATGACCTTCTGCTCCTCCATTAATGAGGGGACCCCTCGGGCACGTAAAAAGTTGCCTAATTGCATCATTTCCCACCAATGTGTCACTGGCCCTCTCAAACAACTTACATCTTTGTCAGTGAAGCTGAGTGCTCCACATCTCTTCCTTCATGGTGCCCATCTACATTAAGATCCAAAATTATGAGATTAAAAGTCAGAATTCTTAGATTAAAGTCAGAATTCTGGGAGAAAAGTCAGATTTCTGGGAGGAAAGTCAAAATTCTGAGAGAAAAGTCAGATTTCTGAGATTAAAGTCAGAATTCTGGGAGAAAAGTCAGAATTCTGGGAGGAAAGTCAAAATTCTGAGAGAAAAGTCAGATTTCTGAGATTAAAGTCAGAATTCTGGGAGAAAAGTCAGAATTCTGAGATTAAAGTCAGAATTCTGAGATTAAAGTCAGAATTCTGGGAGAAAAGTCAGAATTCTGAGATTAAAGTCAGAATTCTGGGAGAAAAGTCAGAATTCTGAGATTAAAGTGAGAATTCTGAGATTAAAGTCAGAATTCTGGGAGAAAAGTCAGAATTCTGAGATTAAAGTCAGAATTCTGGGAGAAAAGTCAGAATTCTGGGAGGAAAGTCAAAATTCTGAGAGAAAAGTCAGATTTCTGAGATTAAAGTCAGAATTCTGGGAGAAAAGTCAGAATTCTGAGATTAAAGTCAGAATTCTGAGATTAAAGTCAGAATTCTGGGAGAAAAGTCAGAATTCTGAGATTAAAGTCAGAATTCTGGGAGAAAAGTCAGAATTCTGAGATTAAAGTGAGAATTCTGAGATTAAAGTCAGAATTCTGGGAGAAAAGTCAGAATTCTGAGATTAAAGTCAGAATTCTGAGATTAAAGTCAGAATTCTGAGATTAAAGTCAGAATTCTGGGAGAAAAGTCAGAATTCTGAGAGAAAAGTCAGATTTCTGAGATTAAAGTCAGAATTCTGGGAGGAAAGTCAAAATTCTGAGAGAAAAGTCAGATTTCTGAGATTAAAGTCAGAATTCTGGGAGAAAAGTCAGAATTCTGGGAGGAAAGTCAGATTTCTGAGATTAAAGTCAGAATTCTGGGAGAAAAGTCAGATTTCTGAGATTAAAGTCAGAATTCTGGGAGAAAAGTCAGAATTCTGGGAGAAAAGTCAGAATTCTGGGAGAAAAGTCAGAATTCTGGGAGGAAAGTCAGAATTCTGAGATTAAAGTCAGAATTCTGAGATTAAAGTCAGAATTCTGAGAGAAAAGTCAGAATTCTGGGAGGAAAGTCAAAATTCTGGGAGGAAAGTCAAAATTCTGAGAGAAAAGTCAGATTTCTGAGATTAAAGTCAGAATTCTGAGATTAAAGTCAGAATTCTGAGAGAAAAGTCAGAATTCTGGGAGGAAAGTCAAAATTCTGGGAGGAAAGTCAAAATTCTGAGAGAAAAGTCAGATTTCTGAGATTAAAGTCAGAATTCTGAGATTAAAGTCAGAATTCTGAGATTAAAGTCAGAATTCTGAGAGAAAAGTCAGAATTCTGGGAGGAAAGTCAAAATTCTGGGAGGAAAGTCAAAATTCTGAGAGAAAAGTCAGATTTCTGAGATTAAAGTCAGAATTCTGGGAGAAAAGTCAGAATTCTGGGAGGAAAGTCAAAATTCTGAGAGAAAAGTCAGATTTCTGAGATTAAAGTCAGAATTCTGGGAGAAAAGTCAGAATTCTGAGATTAAAGTCAGAATTCTGAGATTAAAGTCAGAATTCTGGGAGAAAAGTCAGAATTCTGAGATTAAAGTCAGAATTCTGGGAGAAAAGTCAGAATTCTGAGATTAAAGTGAGAATTCTGAGATTAAAGTCAGAATTCTGGGAGAAAAGTCAGAATTCTGAGATTAAAGTCAGAATTCTGAGATTAAAGTCAGAATTCTGAGATTAAAGTCAGAATTCTGGGAGAAAAGTCAGAATTCTGAGAGAAAAGTCAGATTTCTGAGATTAAAGTCAGAATTCTGGGAGGAAAGTCAAAATTCTGAGAGAAAAGTCAGATTTCTGAGATTAAAGTCAGAATTCTGGGAGAAAAGTCAGAATTCTGGGAGGAAAGTCAGATTTCTGAGATTAAAGTCAGAATTCTGGGAGAAAAGTCAGATTTCTGAGATTAAAGTCAGAATTCTGGGAGAAAAGTCAGAATTCTGGGAGAAAAGTCAGAATTCTGGGAGAAAAGTCAGAATTCTGGGAGGAAAGTCAGAATTCTGAGATTAAAGTCAGAATTCTGAGATTAAAGTCAGAATTCTGAGAGAAAAGTCAGAATTCTGGGAGGAAAGTCAAAATTCTGGGAGGAAAGTCAAAATTCTGAGAGAAAAGTCAGATTTCTGAGATTAAAGTCAGAATTCTGAGATTAAAGTCAGAATTCTGAGAGAAAAGTCAGAATTCTGGGAGGAAAGTCAAAATTCTGGGAGGAAAGTCAAAATTCTGAGAGAAAAGTCAGATTTCTGAGATTAAAGTCAGAATTCTGAGATTAAAGTCAGAATTCTGAGATTAAAGTCAGAATTCTGAGAGAAAAGTCAGAATTCTGGGAGGAAAGTCAAAATTCTGGGAGGAAAGTCAAAATTCTGAGAGAAAAGTCAGATTTCTGAGATTAAAGTCAGAATTCTGAGATTAAAGTCAGAATTCTGAGAGAAAAGTCAGATTTCTGAGATTAAAGTGAGAATTCTGACTTTTTTCTCAGAATTCTGACTTTTTCCCCGTATTAAACTGAAATAAAATTTAAAAATCACTTAACTTTTTTTTTCAGTGGCCCTAATCCTCTTCCGTAGTGTTGGGCTGATCACTCATCCAATATTTAACTGCTAACTTTCTCTAGACGTTTGCTACGCTAGCCAAAATGTTTTTTTTTTTTTTTATATATCTCATTTCAGTACATTGCCACCACCAGCTAAAAGGCTGAAACAGCAGCAGGACTTACTCAGCTTTTTTAAAAAGAGAAACGTCAGTGTGAGTAATAGTCACACAACACAAGGGCAACACATCGTTGAAATTAGCCCGGTCTGGGCGGGCGTTTGAGGATTTTTTATTTTTTGCTTGGTTTTGCTTTGCCGAAATGGACAAATGTTATACCTGCCGCGCTCCTGATCGTTAGTTAAAACTACAGGGAGAGTTAATTTTAATTCTTAGCAGCGGCGGCCACATTGGTTGTGCAGCGGACTGCTGAACAACCACTAATTAACCAACTAATTAACTTCTACATCTTTATTTCCTCAGATAAACTGCTGGCTCCTCTTTTTAGACTATAAACAGATTAACACAACATTGACAAATCTGTAGTTTTCTCTGTTCTGTACTGCAAACTGGAATAAAAGGAGCCATTTCTACCAAAGGTCTGGACAGACTGGCGACCAGTCTAGGGTGCACCCCGCACCAGCACCTCCTGACCCCACTAAGGGACAGGGTGTACAGAAAATGGAAGGATAGATGGATTTCTACTAAAGGTTTAAAATGCGTTTTTGAACCAGATGCTTCAAAGCGCCCTGTCCATAATTCTTCAACACACCGTCAGCTCCCTCTGTCAGTCAACCTATATAAATTCATTTTTGACCATTATTGCAAGTTTGACAAAATAAAACATATCAAACTTTGCACTTGTGTGGCCTACTGAATTGTTTTTTAACCAACTGAAATATTTGATTTTCTAGTGTGATGCAGACACTAAATATGCCAAAGCTGAAGCCCTTGAAAGACATCTCCCTTTGCTTAATAAAAGACTCCAGTCATTTTGTTTGGTGAGATGCTCACATCTTATGAACAAATGCATTATTTTTGCAAGACACATTTATAAAGGAATAAAGTAAAAGATTAAATAGCCTTTTTTAAAGTAGCGTACTTAAGATATGTTTCTGTTTAATATATTTACGAATCTCAGATTTCCGACATGTGTCCCCCCAATTGTAAACATATTCCTACGCCCTTGGGTGGCCGATGTCCGATATTCGGTTTTAAGGCCGATACCGATAGGGGGCCGATTATATCGTGCATCCCTAATTTTAATCTGAGAAATTTGGTTCTGTTTGTTTTTGGTTTTTTTAATATTCTCTTTTACTTACAGCTGTGACATTTTTTCCAATAATAATTGAAAGCTACAGCAGCATGGTGCACATCAGCCCAGATGAACGCTGCTGCAACGCAGAGTGATGCTACAGTGAACACCTGCTGATGATATCAAAGCAAACACTGCAGTCTCTGCAGGAACCTGCATGCAGATTTATCCCCTCATAACTTTGTAAATTAATTTGGTAGTGTTACAAAAACATTTTTTAAAAACATGTAACTCTACACCGGTCATGGAGCAATAAGAAGCAGGGAATCTTTAAAGCCATCGATGCTGCTTGCAAAGAAAGATTAGGACACATACCAACACGTTGGTTGTGTAAGATGTCCATAAGTATTCAAATTACACTCCACTGTTACACTAACAAGTAAACATCATCATATACAGCAGATCTGGGAGAGATGATTGAGGGTTTGTTTTTCTGTACAGCTCAGCAGGCTGAAAACTCAAACAGTCAAATTAACAAGCTGAGAAAGGAGGATGTGAGGGAGGATAGTGAGAGACAACAAAGACTAAACAAGGAACTGAGAGGTGGAGGTAAATGCTGGGGAAACATTATACGGCACCCAGGCAAACAATGAAATTATATTGACTCCAAACAGCTCCTCCATTGGCAGCGTTTCCACTGGGGAGCTCTACTCACAGCTTTTGTATCTTCTTCCATTTGAAAAAGGAGGTATTGTTGACTCCTGAGAACCGGGCTTGTTTTAAAGCTCTTAAAACACCGAGGGTCTGAAAGCTGAAAGCTTCTAAACCCAAAACAGGTGCATTGAAAAAGCTCTTTAAAGATCTCACAAAACAGCAGACGATTTGCACGATGTGCCTTTGCCTGCTGGAAACAAACGGTCTAAATTTTACAAGCTGGCCAGGGCTGCGTTTGCCTTTGAGGAAGAAAAGCTTGGCCTGAACTTGGCTGGGATCCGATTTTTCTTAATGTTCTCTGATAATTATCATATAATAAGGCATCCTGCAGCCTTAAAACAACACATTACAGGATTGTTGGACTATAGCACGTGTTAAATAGGTCTTACCAAAGATTAACAGACTAATGGCCAGGATCCCTTTTCGGCTCTGATGGATCCAATTTTCCTCTCGACCCACGAGGAGTCATTTAAAGCTTGAATGAAAGCAGGTAACAGAGATAATCAGGAGGAGTGCTAATTATTCATGATATTAAGAGATCAGATGGAACTCATATTTAGATAGTATGACTGAAAAAAACCCAGATTAATTAAGCTTAATGTGTTTTTGGGTTGTTTTTTTTTAGTTAGTTTATACCAAAGGACCAAAGGATCTTCTTGAACACTAAAGTATTCAAAATGTGACAAAATGTACTTTTTTCAGAACTTGGCAAAAGACATTTCCTCTCAAAAATTTACACACACCTAATAATTTGCATTCAGAAAATGAAACTATAATAAATATTCCCCAAATCTTTACACCATTGATTGACACGGTTGTTCAATTAACTGAAAACTTTATTAGTTAACAGTAAAGAAGAAAATCAAAAGCAACGATAGACTATTTGTGTATTTTTGTTCACCTTCGAACCAAAACTTTGTTTAAGAACACAACAGTTGGTCCAGTTACTGTAATATTAGCCAAGTCTGCGAACTGAAGAATTCAGCCTGTGAGGAAATCTGTCCTCTTCTGCCATCTTTAAAATTTCAGATTTAGTTCTGGACTATGGTCAGAAAATCAAACATTTAATTTCGTTTGATAGTAAGGAAATCAGTCTTTTATTAAACATCTGGAGGTTTTGGGGTCCTGCTGAGCTCTAGAGGTGAAAACCTAAAGAGTTCCTTAACAAACAGAACAGTATAAACAGCATTCTGCATCTTAACTGCCTTTAAACAGCATAAAGTGATTGCAGAGAGAATTTAGTAGATAAGGCAGATCTTTTAGTTATCAGACTCCTCTTCAGGCAGATGTATTTTAGAGACTTAAAAAAATAAAAATGTATAAAGCTTCTCATTGGAGTGGCTCAGGTTATTCTTCCCTTTGATAATCTTTGCTTGACTCTGGATCTAGAAACTATTTCCCACCAGAACATAAATACTTTTGTAAATTTCTATTTTCCACAGTTTGCTCTTCTAAACCTCGGGTGAAGAACGCCACGTTTAGATGAAGCACAAGAGGGTCTTTTCACTTTTATTAACAGCGACGCTGTCATATAAACTTAGAGAAGGAGGTTTAGATATTTTTTTAAAAACTGGTCACATTAGCTTCCTACTTTCCTGACTACAGGGATTAATCCAGGTCCTCCAGGTGCAGTCCAAGTAGCACAATCACCTGGAGGCGCATTGAAGCTGAAACTAGCCTCTCTGCAGTAAAGAAACTGGCAGAAAAACACCGGATGAAATGTTCTCACTACCTTTCAAAGGTTTTAACCACTTTCCTCTGAAAGGCAGCATGATCCTTCACCTTTACTATTTCACTTTAATATCTGTTAGAAAAGTTATAAATGTTTCTTTAGAGTAGCAGTCATAGATTTATTCAACCATTGGAGCCAATGTTTCTTTAAGGCAGCACCAGACAAAAGATTAGAACTAAAAATAAAAAGGATGATAGTTCACAGTTTAAAATATATATATAGCAGATGAAAACGCTGACCATATATCAATATGACTAAAGCCAAAAGGTTTTTGTTATAACAAAACAGTAACAATAAATCGGACTAAAACGTCATAAGAGATCCTGTTGCTTAGCGCTCATTGAGAGTGAATGGGGATGAAAAAACCCGACAGGATTTTCTGCAAGGGGGCATTTATAGCTTCGACTGAGATATTCTCCAGGTTTATCACAGTCCGACTATACTAAGAATGCAAAAATTGAAATACAATCTGATAATCACAAACCAGCCAGCTTTGCCCTGTAATATAATTATCCTCTTTGAGCCAAAAAAAAAATGAAAATAAAAAAATAAAGAGGGGAGCACATCTTATCGCTCTCCCTTCTTTATAAAAAAAGGATAAATAAACAATTGCTTATCATAGAGAGAGAGAGCCCTGTTCTCGCATCTTGTCCTTTTCCTTTGTGTTGTTCCAGTAGCCGATCTGATATCTGGTTCCCCACCACCTGACACTAGATCCTAGAGATGCTTGGCTGTAAGAACAACCATGTGATGAAATACCCACCATGGAAAAGAAGGCTGGAGGATAATATCAAGGCAACAAGGAAAGAAGTGAGTCAATTAACCGAGGCTCTAAGAGGTGCAATGAAAAAGCAAGTACCCAACAGGTATAGCCAGATGCCCATAGCTGAAGCTCTGGAAAGTTCCAAACAAAGGCTCCAAGCCTTGGCCAGCCGCCTAAAGAGATACACAGGAGACAATGAAGCCAGACGGGTAAACCGGCTGTTCGCTACTCAACCAGTGAAAGTGAACATTGGTTGAGTAGGAGAACCCAAACTCGGAGGAAAAAAAGGGGGGGAAGAGTTATTCATATATATATATATATATATATATATATATATATATATATATATATATATATATGCTGTTCCTAGAACTGCAGTATTTTGGACCGAGAGATCTGACGCATTTCCAGGGATCTGCTGTAACTCCTCCAGTTTGGGGCCCCTGTCCCGAGGGGCCCAATGAACATGGGTTCCACTGATGCCTTGACCTTCCAGGTTTTCTCCTGCTCTTCTCTGAGCTCCTGGTGTTTCTCTAGTTTCTCATGTTCCTTTTTCCTGATGTTGCAGTCACTTGGTATCACTATGGCAACCAAAACGGCGTTCCTCTGCGTTTTGTCCACCACTACAGCGTCCGGTTAGTTTGCCATTACCATTCGGTCCGTCTGTATCTGGAAGTCCCACAGGATCTTGGCTCGATCATTCTCTACCATCTTTGGAGGTGTTTCCCACTTTGACCTTGGGGTTTCCAGCTGTACTCTGCACAGATGTTCCTGTATTCTATTCCAGACACTTGGTTATGGCGCTCCATGTTAGCTTTCCCTGACAGCATCTTCCACCCTGCAGTTATGTGCTGGATTGTCTCAGGGGTCTCTTTGCACAGTCTGCACCTGGGTTTTTGTCTGGGGTGGTAGATCTGGGCCTCTATTGCTCTGGTGTTTAGGGCCTGCTCCTGTGCAGCCATGATGAGTGCCTCTGTGTTGTCCTTCAGTCCGGCTTTGTCTAGACATTGGTAGGATTTCCTGATATCTGCCACTTTGGTTATGCTCCGGTGGTTCATCCCGTGTAGGGGCTGATCCTCCCATGACGGAGTCTCTGGCATCTCATCTTCTGTTCCCCACTGTCTGAGACATTCAGTGAGGATGTCGTCTGTTGGAGCCTTGTCCTTCATTTACTTATGGATCTTGGATATTTCATCCTGGATAGTGGTTCTCACGCTCATTAGTCCTCAGCATCCTGCCTTACGACTGGCGTACAGTCTCAGGGTGCTGGATTTGGGGTGGTATCCTCCATGGATGGTTAGGAGCTTTCGTGTCTTAACATCTATATGTTAAGACATATAGATGTTAATATATCTATCTATCTATACATACACATTCATATAAATATATATATACATATTAATATCTTGTATAATATTTATAATGAATGGACGGGAACTGGCCAATAAAAGCTGGTTTAGATAAAAAAACTTATAACCAACAGGACCTCTGATGACACACTTTTTAGTCCAGTCTGATTGTGCGATTTGACTGAAATGTCTGAGTGCTTTAAGATGACGTACTGAGAATTTGAAACAGAATTAGAAATGCGCTGATAAGGTCCTTATAAAGAGATAATCATAGCTTCTCTCTTTGTGTTAATTGTTGAATGAAATTTCTGAAAATAACCTTCATCTTTGAACCGTCTTTGGCAGATATGAGCAATGAAGTCTCCTTTAACATATTTCTAGTCTCATGAGCTCTTTTAGCAGCGAGAACCTTGATGAGGAACCTGCCATCTGACGGGATAGCCAGCATCTGTCTCTCTTCCAGTGAAATACGGACCCCCCCCCCCTTCATGCGCCACACAGCAGCTCCAGACATCTGCCGGTATTCCACTTGGTCTTCACACTGTGGCACTCCGGCTATTACAAGGACCAAGGATACTTGAGTGGTAATGACACATCCCTGCTGATCAGACCCAGCATAAAAACAGGAAGTGGGGACAGGACTGGGGTCAAAGAGGACAAGTATTCTGGGAGGCTAATTTAAATACAGCAGAACGGAGAGAAATATACGCCGTCCTCATCCTGAGGCCAAGGTAAGATACGAGAGCCTGTGAGAGAACACTTTAAAAACTGACTTAAATATGCTATATTTAAACATTTTGACTTATTTCTATATTACAGTATTTATTATCAATCATGTTTATATATAACAATTTTAAATTAAATAAAGTTGAATCTTTGGCAGTCATGAGTAACAACTACCTCAACATTTTTGCCTAATTGGATCGAAGCTTTAGGAGCTAAAGTATGTGATGATTATGGAGGAAACCTGTGGCAGGTGTAAGCTCTAATTTCACAATCACAAATGAGTGGAGTTGTTTTTTTAATGTTTTTTTTTTAGTTAGATCTCTGCCTGGGTATATTTTCTTGGCACACTGTGGTTCTTCTCTGAAAACTAAACAAAACTACTTACCGGATTATAGTTGCTAAAAGTGTATATTCCTCAACTTCCACAGTGAACTCATCTTCTTTTGCTTAGTCTCTTGCAGGATAACAATGTTATCACAGGGTCAGCCCAGCCTGCATGGGACCCTTATCAGAATTAGATTTTAACAACCTCTTTTTCTCTCAATAATACTCACAGTCTGACAATCAGATCACTCACACACCGACTACAAACTAACGGCAGTTCTGGCAGGTCCATTTACAGCTTTAATTTGAATGCCTAATGTAATGTAACTTAAACAGATGTTATGTGAGTTTTTCCTGAAAAATATTTTTTAAATAGCCTTCTTAATTGACCCTTTGGCCCCTAAATATTAACCCAGAGCACTAACCCTCTGTTTGCGCATTCCTGGCGAGGGTTCGCCATATTAAGTGCCATTCCAAACCCTGTAGTGGGTAAGGCCAGTGGAATGCTCAGCCCTTAAACAGCGAGTCTGCTTTAATTTCAGACTCGCTGGAATTTGGCAGCATGATGCAACAGCAGCCTGGTAGAGGAACCGCGTGCATTTAAATGTAAGTTCTGTCGTTTTGCTGCATCTTTATCGTTATTTTTGAAATAGTGTTATTTGACCATAAACATTTGTTTTTAGAAAGGGTCAAATGTTTGATTTTATGTCACCCTGTGCCACAGAGCTACAGCCGCGCACACGGGGCGTCACTGTGACCCCTGATCTACAGTATTGGCCTGTACTCCTGCACACAGGAGGCTCTGGGTTTGAATCCCCACAGTGGGGATGAGCTTCCAGTGTGGGTCCTGAGGCAAGACCCTTCATGCTAAAGCTACTTTGTAAGTCGCTTTGGGCAAATGTCTAAATAAACAAACAAATGTATCTATATTCATGATGGATTTTGTTGATACTCAGAAGCGACGGACATCCAGCTCAGCTTAAGAATTAAATGATACTGCAAAACAACCACAAATAAAGTTCCCTTTATGATTAGAAATATTAAATTCAATTGCAAAGACATAATGAATCAAATAAGCAATAAAATGTTAAGCTTATATGATACAAGTTTGTCTTGTCAAGTTTAGTGGATGGTAGTTGTTGACCCAAATGCAGAGCTAAGGAGGCAGAGACGATTTCTTACAAAATTTAATAAAGTAAAATAATGGTCCAAAAGCGATCAACAAGAAACTCTGGAACAAAAAAACTAGGAGACACAACGGAGGAATTAACCGGCAATGAGTAACTGTACAGGCGGTGTATATATGGGAGACAATGGGAGGACTGATTAGCTAATAGGGAGCAGGTGCGGACAGAGCTGCTAGAAGGAGCAAAGGGGAAAGGAACGGACATTAGGGGGCAGCGAGAATCAGAGGAAACCACAGGATCTAAAGGTAACTAGAAAGAAGTTAAATAAGGCTAAAGGGAAATAAATGAAAGACTAGAAAATAAGGAATGACTAAGGGACTACAAGATAAGAGGAGGGACCGAAAACAACCAAGGCCTAAGGATAAAAAACTAACTGAAACTAGACCAGGGGAACAAACAATACCAATTATGAAGGAAAAAGATATAACCAGGAAGAGCAAAACTAGGAATACAAAAAAATATGTAAATCTAGAGAAAAACATTAAACAACACAAAGCAAGTAAAACAAAAATAGTCCAGAAAGTGAGGTCATAACATGTCTCAGACCAGTTTAGAAAAGTCCATTCTCATATGTTTATCAATCAGGCCCTGAAACCAGTTACTTTATTTATTGTTTCATTTATATAGCGTTATTTTCATGGTTAAAGACATTTTGCTTTTGCTTTGCCTTTCACTTATTACTCAAATACACAATCCACTTATGGACAAGATGTGCTCAGGAAGCTGTCTGCTGCAGCAACATGGCAACATTTACCTCTCTCATTGTTTTGAAAAATTATATTTTCCATGAAAAAATACAAGAAAAAGAAAGAACAAACAAAAAAAAATCCAGACGGCCATTAGTTGGCCAAAAATAAAGAAAAATCATCAGAATAGAATTCAGATGATTTGATTCTATTCAGAATAATATTCTACTGATACATTTAGAAAGAAAAGAATTAGTCCCTTACCAAAGGAAGGGTTTCCTCCAGGATTTAAGGTAACCCTGAAAGCCTCATGCCTAAAGCTTCGGCCAGGCGGAGCATCACAGGGATCGATGTAGAGAAGAACACCTCGGAATCCAAAGTCAGAAAGGAGCGACAGCTGCGAGAGAAATAACATTAAGGAGGCAAGTTATTATAATAGATTAAACAATCTTTCTTTTGTCTAAAAGAACAAAACTAAAATTCAATTCATTTCTTTATGACAGGGCAGGCTTTGGAGGGAAAGTTAAGGTCTAAAAATATTCTACACATTGGAAAATAAAAGCTTAAGATATGAACTGAAATAGAAAAAGGAAATCGTGCATAAATATTGATGCAGCCCACTTTTATTATAAAGATAAATTAAGAAAAGTTTCACATTGAAAGATTGAAGCAAAAAGGACTTGGGTGTAAAGATTGAAAAGACCATAAAATAAGCTCTAGAAAAAAACAAAACAGCAACAAGCAAGCTGTTTAAAACCCAAATAAAATCTGAAGTGAAAGTCCAACACTTTTCAACTGTGTAAAGAAAACCATGATGGCCACAGTTTTCCTAATATAGATTGTATTGATGTCTTTTTCTTCCTGTTAAATAAAATTATCAAGTAAAAATATGAAAGTCTAATTGGTTTCAAAATCTATTCCGACTATAAACTTATGCTGCTATAGGCTTAGACTGCTGGAGGACATAGGGACCCATTTTTCATCATTCTGCTTCATTCTATCTCTATTCTCTCCCCATCTGTTAGTTCAATCTCTGACAACATTTCATCCCAGCGCTGCGTGTCCCGAGCCCGTGACATCATCAATGACCCCTTACCCCCCCCCACCACCATGGACTGCTCTCCCTGCTGCTCTCTGGGAAGAGGCTTCACAGCATTCAAGGCAGGTCCTAAAAAAACTAAATAATATCAGACTCTGTATCAAACTCACCATATCAATGCGTTTTTTTGCACAATGTTTTTTCTCCCACAATGTTTACATTAGGTCACTGCTGCATTCTAAGAAAATGGAAATGTCACGAGAGCCAAATAAAACGAAATTTCAAAATTTTGCGTTTTTACAGCAAGCCTTAAAAGTAAAAAAAACAGAAGATTTTCTGACGATCAAAGTAATCTTTAATTGTTAATTTATGATGGAGTTCATTTCCCCTAAAGCTGTGATTTACATGAGGAATTTAAGCCAGTAAAAATATTTTAGTTTTAAAACAACAGAGCTGTATTTTACAGCTGTCAGCGGGACATGATCTGTCCTTGTTTTTTTTGTTGTTGTTTTTTTCGTTTATGGAGTTGATAACAGTTTTATGGAATATGTTAGACCAGCCACGGTCATTCTGTACACTTTACATCTCTGTCCTTCACTAAAATAACACACCGAGCACGCAGGGAACAGAGGCAATATCAGGGCCTTAGAAGAAAACTGATGCCTGTATTTTATACATTTGCAACTCAAACCATGTTAAGCATGGATCTGTCTGAAAATATTTATTATTTGAAAATATAGTTTTATAGCAGATTTGTCTGCAGTCATATTTAAGTTGAATTGATCATTTCAATTCAGTAATTTCTTTCTGGTCGTAACCAAATCTGTGCAGAGCTTTGCTGATTTTACAGTTTTATTGAGGGTTAAAAATGCTGCCTAGTCTGATTAGGCTTCATTTCAGTTGTGATCTTCAGACAGTAAGGGAAGGATAAACTGAAAACAAACATGAAATCATGGATCCGTCCTGCCTCGTATCAATAGTTTTAGCTCCTGCTAAGTTTGGAGGTTGCTAAGGATCTAAACGATAAAAGCGCACAATAAAAACACGATGAAGCAGATTGGAGAACTGGAATCATCTGAGGAAGCCTTCTTAAGAAGGGGCAGAGAAACCAACCAGTGGAGATGGGTGAGGAAGGGGGGAGACAGGCCAGCCCAGCTGAATCTCCTGGTCAAAGAACATGGAAGACGTAAGCGAAGGAAGTCCATCTGGACAACTGCAGGCATCAGCTAACCCAAAGTAGAGGCTGTAAAGGTGTTGGCCGCACCCCCATGGAATGACTGAGGTCGTCCAGGACCGGTAGAAGGTGAAGAAAGCCAGATGATGAGTAAAATCAGCTGCTTCACATTTCTTCCTTAAATTCCCACTGAAACTTCATCACAACTAAAAGCTCACATGGAAGAAAATTTATAAGCTTTGGATTTATAAAGAATAATCGTTTTTTTTTCCACTTGATGGTCAATCTGCAATAAACTAAAGTAAAAAAAAAGAAAGAAATAACACACCAAAGACAATTAACTAAACACAAAGAATTTACTCATTCTGCAAAAAATAGCCATCAAAGATTAATGAACTAAATAGGAAAATAACAACACAAATGAAACAGTTTTGTTTTTTTTGTCCTGTCCAGTAAATTGTCCTCAGAATAGTTATTTGAGCAACAAGGAGAAGCTAAACAGATAAACTTTCCCATGTGGAGCCTTATGGCTACTTCTACAATGCTCCAGGGGATATAGTCATAAAAACTCTGATTAGAAAGTATTTTGAGATCATTTCAGATGATCTCAAACATTATCACTGAAAAATATACAGAGCTGATGGTAGTCAGACCCAGTGGTGTTTCTGTGCGGTGCAGCTGTGGCTACAGTGCCGCCTGCCACCATCAGGGTGTGAATATATGCCTGAATAGGTGACTGATTGAAGAATGAATGTAGACTAAAGAGCTTTACCCCGGAATCCGGCCGGCGCAAAGCAAAGTCTACAGCCTCCGCTGTTCCTCCCGTCCTGCTCTGCTCAGACTTCCTCAGAACTCAAGGAGAGCATGCACAATATTATTATTAAATTCATAGGAGCAAAACATGCAGAAATCAATCTAATATGACATACAAAAATCCCCTCCAGCATCAGCATATCTGCAGTTTCTGCCCAAATATTTTCTTTTTTTTTGTAACAGGGATAACTAGGATCATCCATGGTTTGTCTGAACTATGTTTGTTCTTTACCTCCAAACTCAGGATCTCTTCATCCAGGCCTGAGATGAGAAGTTTGTTTTGAAGTTGTGAGATGCGCTCTTGGAAGTATTGACTGGATTTGATTAAACTTTTAAGCCCCTAATATAAAATACATATTTAGATGGAGATGAGAAATCTGTTTCCTGATGATAGGGAGCAGGTGTGGATAGAAGTAACTAGAAGGAAGCTAGGAGGACACTGGCACAAGGACAGACAGTAACTCAAAACAAATCCAATGATCGACAAAACAGAATCACATAAACAACTGCAACCTCAAAAAGATACTCAGAACTGGAGAACCATAACATGCAGGTAGAGTCCAGGCTGTTCCCTGTTTAACAAAATAATACAACAGGAACTTAGCGGCAGCACAGAGAGTATATCAGTATATTTGAAGCTTCTGTTGAATCCATACACCTGTATGTGTGTCAGAGTGCTTTAATTACAGGAATAGCAGGTATGAGGAGCGCCAGACTTGTTGGTGTGATGGTGTAGAGCATCTCTTGGTACAATGCATGCATGCTTTAGGACCGTAACATACATAAATATTGTTGTTGAATTTGGCCAATGTGTAGGCAGGTTAATGCACCTTGTGAAACAGCTAAATCTCATCTCAAATCACTTTTTTTTTAACATGTTAATGAGTTAACTGTGCTTCAGCAATAGATCAATTATCTTGTCAAAGATAAATGATGAGTCTATGCCACGAAGAAAAGGCAGCTCTAAAACTAAAACAGATACAGATGTGGAATAGTAAAGTGGGCGGTAAGGGAACAAGTCATATTTTGCCATGCTGTTTCATGAGAGCATAAATATCTACATTTTTTTTACATGACTGGAGGAATTTATCATTTTGTAAAGATAAGTGGAACTAGGAAGCCAGGAGTGGGAGAATATCTCTATTCTCCCACTCTGCAGAATCTGTTGGTTCAATCTCTAACGTTCTGCTCTCTCTGCTTTTTCTCATAGTAGCTTCATCTGGTCTGTTCCTGTTTGGCTGTGACTCCATCCTGGAGAGAAATATCAGCTGTGCTGCTGCCATCAACACCTTTGTTTCTAGATGTTGGAGCTTGGCCTGTTTTCCAGTGTAGTCCTGTTTCTCTGACTGTGACTAACTGGATGTGCTCTCTTCATCCTCTGACATGGGAGCTGGCTCGGAGCTCGTCTGCCTGGCTGTGTGTTTCCTGGACGGGGCCGCCTGTGGAGCTGGTTGACAGTTGCCTTTTGTATCTATGCTTCTTTTTCTATGTCTGCTTCTGTCTCCTTGAACCCCAGTGGGCCTCAGCAGATGGCCGCTCACACTGAGCCTGGTTCTGCTGGAGGTTTCTTCCTGTTCAAAGGGAGTTTTTCCTCTCTCTAATTTTCACCAGAGTAACACAAAAGGTATGTAATTAATCATAGAGTCACAACAGCATTTCATTGCATAATATGTATCATTTAAAAATAATTCCTGCATTAAGTTGAAAAATAAATCTTTTACTCCAAACACAAGTGCATTAAATCCACCTCCACATCTTTCTGGTACTGTGGCCTAAGCTACTCTACCTACTGGCCAACCAGTCCTTATATAATAGCAGGATCTAGTCTGTCTTTCATGCTATTGGTTGCATGGTGATGAAATTAAGGATGTATCAGTTTCTGCATTATTTTTCATCAATGGATGAAAGAATCACAGTTATAAGAATCTAAGTAATTGTGATAATGATTCATTCTAATTCATTATCTCTGTTCACCAACAAAACTGCCAGCATGGTTGAGATTTCCTCTTTTCTGCTGTTCTATCAATAATGATTAGCATATATGAAATATGATTAAATGCAATTATTGTGTTCTGTAACACACAGCTGCACTAAATCATGGCTCCGGTGTTCAACTGTAGCCTGTTTGATGATTTATACATTTGATTTTCAGGGTCTAGATTTATGTTTGAAAATTTGTAATAATTGCAGGAAAGCAAACTGCTTCTATTGCCACAAAATAAGAATTTTAACTAGGTTTTATTTCCAGGTTTACTGTCACCAGATCAAACAGCAGATATAAGTTTGAAACTTTTCAAATCCATATTTCCATTTCTGGTGCTCAGCTCTGGAGCTCTGAACCGGCCTGAACGCCCTGTGGATGCCTGGAACCCCTTTCTGTCTGTTCCTGTGTGGATCGGAGCTGCTAAACGAGCTGAGGAGTCCTGGAGCTCAGAACGGTCCGGTTCTGACCAGGATTGGTCTCCTGTTAGCTCTGATAGGGGACACCCTGGACAGCTCTGCGCTCGATCCATCGGATTAATCCTGCCTTCCACGCAGGGAATGGACTGAACTGTTAAAACAGAGAGTGTCAGTGATTGGGCGGCGGGGCCCCACCCCGGACCCCGCCCAGCTGTCCACACAGTCGCTGCAGGTCCACAGATCCACAGCAGCCCGTTTATGTTCTGGTTCAGTTCTGTTTGGTTTTAATAAACGTTTTGAACTTTCCTCCTGACATAATGTTGTGCATTTATTTTAGTTTTATCCTGACTGCAACCTTTTAGCAGTTTAATTTATCTAATCCTTTATCTAAAGAGTGCACACAGCAATGGTGGAAGTTTTTATTAATCTCCCGGGAAGTTAAATTTAACAGTTTAAAAGTGTCTAAGATGTTCTTATCAAAGCTGAATTTAGCTAACGCTAATGTAAAGAGTCAAAATTTAACAACACACAATAATTTTAACTTTTATCAGGATTTTTGACAATCAGATGGACCCCATGCTGTCTGATTGTAGCCACGGCTGCACTGGGGCACACTGGCAGAAAGAAGGTAAACAGGCACGATCAGGAACTACAAAC
The DNA here is from genome assembly GCA_030533445.1 of Cyprinodon diabolis. Lineage (NCBI taxonomy): Eukaryota > Metazoa > Chordata > Actinopteri > Cyprinodontiformes > Cyprinodontidae > Cyprinodon > Cyprinodon diabolis. Next base: position 1,250,184 of record CM060070.1, on the reverse strand, counting down.
ATCCTCAACATGATGAACAGTCCTGCTCAGGGACACAACAGCTAAACTGGGATTTGAACCAGTGACCTCTAGAGGCAGGAGCAGCTTCTGCATCTTACACCTTAACTAAAAAGTGCGCTGATGGTGTTTTCAGCGTATGTGTTTTAAGATGCTAAAACACTTTAGCAACAAAGTTAATAAACATTTATCTATAACTAACTATAACAACAGATTTTTTTTCAGTTGCTGTTTTAAGAAAAAAAAGATGAATTGAGAAAAGGAGTGGTCTCATTTTATCAGCATTCAGAAAAAAGAGCGATGAAACATTAGGAGCTACAGCTTAAATATTTTAATAGGGCTCAGACGGTAACACATTATAATAATGAATGGAATTAGCTGCATTTTAGTTCCAAGCAGGAACATTTTTACTCTACTCCCTGTTTCTTGTACACCTGTAAATCTGACGCACAAGCTGCTTCACCGACGTCGGTCTGCTGAGGTTATTCAAGCTTAAAGACCGTAGCTCCATCCTAATACCTTAAATCCATATTAATATCTAAGCACATCTACGGTCACCCTAATGAGTGCTGTCCAAATACTGTTTCCAGTTAGGAAGAAACTAGGAGCAGGAACATAGATCATTTGTGTTAATAACTGGCTAAACAGAAATAGCAGTGTCCTTGGTCTAAATGTTTTAATTGTACTTAATGCTGCACATTAAATTATTAAGCTTCTAAATGCAATTCTTTATGCATTTCTGTCAGGATTAAGAATCAAACTTTATCGTTACAGCAGCTTTGCTGCTTATATTTTTTTACCGTAGTTAGTGGAAGGAATATTCCTATGTTTAATGTTTATGCACCGCTCACTCTTCTATAAAAATAATTTTTCAAAGAAATTGCAATTAAAAAAAAAAAATCAGGGGTTATAAGTTATAAAAAAAAAAGCTGAAACATTATTTTCAACCATTCTTTTATTAATAACAAATAGTTGGATTAAAAGCAATAAATATAAACATTGTTATGCCTATATATTGATTTATTCAATAATTGAGGAGCTAAGGGTTTTTTAACTGAAAATGTGGTTTATTTTGTCGATTAAAATGTGATTCATTATGATTAATTAATTAAAGACCTTCTAATTAACTGGATGAAAACTTCTACTCACCTCCCACCGCATATTTTCATATAATGTGAATATTCTCTCCTATGACTGAATTAATTTCACCTAAATGTGATTTATCCATGAAGACAAACAGAAGCATCTTTTTTTTGCCAAGCATGGTTCTACCCGTGCAACGCTGGAGCCTCCGTCACCATCACACACTCATTAGTGAGAGTTCAAGGCTCATCAATCATTTTTCCCCACTTGTACGTAAAGGGCGACCATTTCTCCCAGCCAGAGGCGGCAGCAGCAGCACACAATCAAATCTGTCACAAACTAGCTAAAGATGAACAAATGGCTCAACAGCTTCTTGGCAGAACGTGATTACATGTTCCAGAAGGTTCCGTGTGATGTTTTATAAAAAGTCTAAATGTGTATAAGCAAATTACGTATAGTCACCATCATTATCAGAAGTGCTTTAGCTTTTCTGATGGCCTCCATTCAGTGCAAGGAGTCTTTTTAGCAGGGAGGAGTATTTTACTTTACAAGATGACCTGCTTCATTTGATTTGTGAATTCAGATGTATTTTTCAATTAATTATAACATAAAAATGATTAAGATAATTTAATTTATTACAGATTTCTGGTGCAGTAAAACCTTTAATTATCCAGTAGATGGAGTTTCTATCCTCAATTATTGTTAACGTCATCTCAGGGTTTGCATCCAGGTTGTTGTGAATAAATTAGGTTTGACTGAAAGGAACACGAAGCAGAATTATGAGCAGTTAATGTGCAAGTAGGCGTTTATGTTTTAATTAGCTGGATTGAAATCCTTATTTTTCTTGACATATACTAATTTATGGCAAAACTGCTCTGAGCAGAGTTGGGAAAGAATCCAAGAGGAAATAGGTCTAATCAATCAAAGCACAGCTAATGTTGTTTCCTAGCATGCCAAAGGAATCCTGCTGAGGAGTGGCAGATATAGGATATTATACTTTTTACACTATGGTTGAAGGTAAAATATTCCACGAGCATCTGGCTGCATACAGGGATGAACAATTAACCATCAACCTCTTTGTTAGATGTATATATTTCTGAGTTATTAACATATATCTAAAGATTAAAGCAGGCTTTTCATTGTGAAGAAACCTGGACCAGCTCATGGCAAATATCCAAATAATAAACCTTAAATCATTTATATGAAGCTCTCATCAGCTGAATCCTGCAGCTCTGATTTGTTCTTACCTTATATAATAAAGGTGCTTGACCAAGCTTGACCACAGCAATCTGGTTTGTGAGGTTCAGGGAGTCTTTCGCTCTTCTCAAATTTTCCACACTGCCGTATTGGACATCCACAACCTCTCCCTGTGGGGAACAAACAAGCAGAGCAATGGGATTTAGATTTCTTTCCTAAAATACTTCAATGTGTTTTTTTTTTTTTTCCAGGTCATAGTTATTCCAAAAAAAGAAAATTAAAATCAATCCACTGGACTTTGTTTCCAAGTTTGAAGACGTTTCTCTTCCATCCAGGAAGATTTTTCAATTCAAAATGTCAGAAATAGCGTTTAGTTCCAGGTTTTATCCAGCAGCCCAACAAAGCCTGGTTTTAGTTTAGAAAACATGCAAATAGAAACGGATGAACGGGTCCCCCCCTTTGGAATGGGGGTCGTTTGACTTCTTGTGTCAAACTGCAACGCCCCATGCACATCTAAGTAAAAGGTTGGTCTTCAAGGGGATTGTTGGCCTGGCTGACCAGACGACGTCCTCCACTCTCCTGCGATTATTTTTATATCATCTAAAAACATGACTGTTAGGTTGATTGGCTTCTCTAAATTCTCCTTAAACTTAGACAGATTTATTTATTTTGTCATTTTACAATAAAAAAATACCCAAAACAATCCATGTATGTATGGTTACTTCTTTGTTTTTTTTTCGTTTTAAAACAAAAACGAAAAAACAACACAAGCATGTGGTTTTTTGTTTTTTCGTTTTTATAACGAAATTAGAAAAACGGCATTTGCAAAAAAGAAAAAAGGGAACGTTTTGGGATTTTTTTAACTGCAATGGTTAAACCAAAGACAAACTTTTATTTTGTTGTTAATTTAACGGACCTTATGGCAGAACTAGAAAAATGAAGACCTGAACTCCCAACTCATAACTTTTTTAGTTACCAGTAGGTGGCGGTAATGTACGCCTTCAATTCTTGCCAACTGTCATTACAATCCAAGAAGAAGAACTTTTTCAGTTAGCGCTACCAAAATGGAAACGTTTGTGTTATTTAGAGGGATTCGGCGCATTTCATTGAGAGCTATTGATCTGTTGGCGTCCGACCCATTGTTGCGTCTTCGCAAGTTGTGCTCCATACAAAACCTGACACTCATTACCGAGTAATGTGGAGCTCCATGGCGGCCCAGAGCATCACTGATTTCAGACTGCGTTTTTTCTCTCTCAAAAAGTTTGATAATCAATGCAGAAAGCGGTTGAAGTGCAGCCATTGCCTTTTGTTTAGAAATGGTTTGTTTTGATGCCGTCTTCATCCGCTGTAAATGATTTTGATTTTTTGCGACTTACTTCATTTCCGGTTCCGCTACTTATTAAAACAACAACATTCATTCATTTAGATGGCAAACTCTATTGATTTTCTCTTAATTCGATTTTTCATTTTTTCGATTTAGGTTTTAAAAAACGGAAAAACAGAAAAACCACATGCTTGTTTTGTTTTTTTGTTTTTGTTTTGAAACGAAAAAACCAAAGAACGAACCATACACGGATTAAAAACACTTGTTTAGTTTCTATGTCTGAATTAGGCTGAGGTGTTTGGGTTAGTGGCATTTACAGGCCCCTTTAAGAGGCCCAGTGTGCTGGTGGTAGACGGTTGGACCCTTCATTTGTTTCAGAAGGGCCCTAATTCCTCATGCCGTAGCTTCCGGAGTGCCGTTCCTCGTGTATTTTAGAATATATAGAAAGGATAGCATTGATTATGCAAATTTTTCAGTCACAATATCAAACAGAAGTTCTGTTAGTTATCGCTGCTTTGACTTGGTGGACCCTGGAAAAGGTGAAGTTAGCGTCACTTTCAAGCTTTGACTGAACTCAGTGACATCATCCATGTTTCTGCTGGAAAAAGCCATGAAAAGAGACATTGAAATATTCCTCTTTGTTTGTTCTGACATCAACAGGACAGTTTTCACACAATTGGACTTTTCTCTCTTGTTTGTACATTTTTAAGGCTGCGTGTAAAAAGTTTAACTCCTCATCAGTTTTTGCTCCTCTGAGCAGCGCACCCGCTACCGACATCACGCCAACTTCAGAGTCATTTTCTTATCTGTAGTCTGAATAGCAGCAACGTTGCCATGTGTGGATACAGCACAGAGTTTATGTCGTATGATGTATGACGGAGGTCATCAACAGGGGGTCCGTGACCCCTAGGGGGTCCACTGAGGTACTGCATGGGGGTCGAGAAAGTTTTGGTTGATTAGACTTTTTTTAATATTCCCCCTGCAGTTTTTTCCACTAATTGAAATGTCTTTAAATCCACATTAACACGAATTGAACAGACTGTAGTAAACAGATAAATGGCAGAAGATGTCTTTCAGTCATCAATGCTCACATTCAGAGACACACAGGAGCTCTTTCAAGCTGGGCACCGTTTCATTCACAACACCTGTCCCATCAACCAGGAATCAGAAATACTTTAATAATTCCAGGCAGAGGCGTAGCCAGAAAATTTTTATAAGGGTGGCCAGGCAATAACCAATGTACACTGAGGGGTGGCCGAAAGTTGATAGGCGCAGGAACCTCAGGGTCAATCTAGAACAGGAAAATTAAGAAGCAAAGAGATCTATATTTGCTAAATAAAGACAAACTATACTTTCCTACAACATCTGCTGACAAACAGACGCATAAATATTTAAAAATCTGTGCTTTCTAGATAAAAGGTATAGTGGATGCAATTCTTTCAGGTTAGAGTTTTGGGAGAACATCCTTTCTAATCAGCATAAAACTGATATTTACAAGGACTATTATCTACATAAATTGATTATTTAACATGTTTTATTAAAATAGTTGTCAACAGTTTCACTGAAGACTCCTAGATGACTTGCAGAGACACACAATTTTCTCTTTACCCTTTAAAACACAAAATCTATTTCTATAAGGGGAGCATGAAGTCTGTGTTTATCATGTTTAATGTTAGTTTATTGATGTGGATAATTAACCACATCAATATATGAAAAATTAAAATGTTTTAAATAATCCACTTGAGTATTACTGCTGCCAACATCTGTGTTCGAAGGGGAAAAAATAGTAGGGGTGGCCAATGATTGGCTAAGGGGGGCCATGGCCACCCCTGGCCCCCCATCTAGCTCCGCCCCTGATCCCAGGGAGAAATGACTTTAGTTACATTACTCCATCTGTAATAGAGTGACTATAGGACCAGTTTGATAGAACACTTTTTCATACTATATATTTTGGGGTCCTTAGCCTGGAAAACATTGCAGACCTATGATGTATGATTTACCCAACTGGAATAAACAACTTTAAAAGTTATTCCAGATAAAGTGACTATGCTGAACCTTCGGGGCAAATAACCACATAGATGGTTTTCTTTTGCTTCTTATTGAAATACTTGTCGGCACTCATGACTGAGTAGAAATCAAACTAATATTATCTGATGGCATAATTGCAGATGTTTGTGCGTGTTGCATATCTTTGTAAGTATTTCATGTTGCCCATCAGGGTGACCTAGAAGTTGTCCAGGAAAGTCAAAGTATTACTTTTTGGGGTCTCTGGCTCTCATTTATCCCTCTCCTACTCGCCGCACCCTCACTTTAACACTCCCTCACCGCGTCACCTGGGTCTGATTCATTTTTCATGTGGCCTGAGGGCGAGTGTAACAGAACGCTGCAGAGGGAAGAAAGCGAGCAAGTGGTAAAGAGTGACTGTGCCAATGAGTCAAAGAGAAAGGAGAGAAAGAGAGAGCACATCGTTTTGCATCAGGGGAGTTCAGGAGAAGAGAGCAGGAGAGATTTATCACTGCTGCCTGCATTTGCATCATAAAAGTCTTTCCATTTAACTTGCAGGCTGGGAAACAGTACGAGGCACAGTGAAATGTAATACTGAATAATCTCTGCACTCACTAAGATGGTTCTGCTTGAACTGGATCCTTCTCTTCCTCCTCCTGGCTTTCATTCCTCTGTTTAATCTTAGCAAGGTAATGAAATTAACGATGGAAGTGACAATTCTGGCTAAAGCGGTTAGCATCATTCTACACCGATTTTTCATTTTTCCTCTCTTAACTATGCGTGTCCTTCACACTAGATTTAGAAATAAGGACAAACAGATGAATACGTTGATAAATGGAATCTAATTATTCAAAACTGCTCTTCTAGTGTAATTTATAACCACTTCCTTTCTAGATCAAGGCCACATTTAAGTTTTAAAAAAGCATGTTTTATCAAGAACAACAAGTCGCATTGGAACTCAGTCCTTATTCGACTAAAGTTTTTTTTTTCTGTATAGTGAAATGAGTACCTCCATACAGACTGATACGTTTCTATCAGTCTGTAAAACAAAAGGTGAAATACAATCTTAGGGTAAGCACAAACAAAGACATCAGTGTTTGTCATCATCAGTGTTTGCAGTCTTATCTGATAAACCAAACACAGTAGAAGATATTTTCATCTCTTTGTCTATTTTCTCTCATCTTAGATCAATTGTCAGTTTCTGGACATAGGTCAGATATTTTGCCCGATTACAAACAGAGAAACCAATGCTACAGCACTGCCACATGCTAATATATTTGTCCTCACCTTCCAAAGGCTTAAAAAAATAATAGCACAGCATAGGAGGGCCAGCAGCTAAGGGCAAGATTCAGATGTGCACTTAACCCTACAAAACAAGGGACACACCTTTAAAGACCAAAGTAACCAGATTCTGGACAGAGAACACAGATGTTTGAAAGAGGCATAAAGGAAGCCATCTTTTTGAAAAGAGGAAGAACATCACTGAAAAGAGGGGGAGGATCTCTGTTTCAGCTTCCAATCATTTACATTCAGTGATGAAACAGCATCTTTTTTTTGTTTTGTTTTTGTCATTGCACTGTCACAAGTACAGCTTTATCCAGTAGCCCAACAAAGCCTTGTTTTTTGGGGGTTTTTTTTTGCAATCATGCAAATAGAAACTGATGAACGGGTCCCCCCCTTTGGAATGGGTGTCATGTGGCTTCTTTGTTAGCCTGCAATGCCCCATACCTGTCTATGTCTCTGAAAGGGGGGGTCGTTAGAGGGAATTGTTGGCCTGGCTGACTAGACGAGGTCCGCTGTTCTCCTGTATGGGGCTGCGATGATAGCGGGAAAGGATTAACTCAGTTGCTTCATTGTAGGTTTTTGGAAGCTGAAAGTTAGAGAGTTATTGGGTGGGAAGCGAAACGTCTTCAAATTTGGAAACAAACGTTATTTTTTGGAATGACTATGACCTGGATAACTGACCATCTTTAGAACCTCCATGTTGGTTAAATACATCATCGCTCCAACTAGAGTTTGCTCTGGTGGAGCAAACTGAATTAACAGACTCCTGGATAAGTGTCAAAACGTCTTAAAAAATTGGAGAGGGTTTGGTTGCCTTCCAGTTTAAGCTAGTTTGTTACCATTACCCAGATGATTGAAAATTCACACAGGAATCTTAACAACATACCTTTCATACGACCTTTGTGTGATCGACTTCAAAATACCACGTCAAATGACTTTGCTTAAACATTCTGACCTTTATCATATTTGGCCTTCAAAAAGCTAATCGCACTTTTTAATTTTTTTTATTTTGTTGTTGTCTTTTAATTCTTCTAAGTCATATTGTAAGGCCACGCCCAGATGAAACCTGGTTTCGGCGTATATGACAAACTTCCTTCTTATATAGGGGGCCTCAGACGAAGTGGCTATAAAACCAACTTTATTTGAAGCCTGATTGCAGAGCGGATAAGTTTGAATCTAACCCCCCCAGGTTCTGGCTTCAAACTTATTCACTCTTGGTCTTGTTACAGCATCCACATAACTGGGTATAAAGACTGGAAGCCATAGCGTCACATCTTATATTTGTCACAAAAACATTTCCATGTAGCTAAAGAAGAAGCTCCTTCTTGTAGGTGTTGGGTAAAATTGGGGGAAAAGCTGTTTTTATTACGCTGCAAATGCTTTTTCCTTTGAATGTAGAAACAGAAGTAGTGTTACTTGGTCCCAATGGAATTTCCCACTTGGAACCTACTAGCACTAAGTTGCTAACTGGTTAGCAAGATGCTTCTGACAAACCGGGCACAACGAAACAAAACTTGCGCCACAACCATCCCGCCCCCTTGATAATCGACCAACCACATTCACTTTAATCACTAGTGTAAAGTCGTGCACTACTCGGGAGAATTCGGAAATGCAACGTTTGGAACAGTCGCTTCTCTTCAACTTTAAAACATATTTCTCTAAAATCTCTGACTCAAAACCTCTAAAATCTAGTGTCTCAAAGCTGTTACTGGACTCTTGTCATGCACTACTTAATGTGAAGAAGGCCTTTATGCTAACTCAGTAGCTCAACCTTTAGCAGGGATCCTATTCCTGTTCTTCATGCACCAGCAACAGTAACAAACATATGGTGGTTAGGGAAGGATCTGAAGGAGAATATTTACTTCTTTTTTTTTATCTTCCCTGCTGTAAATCAGGTGGTGGCTGAAAGGGCAACCCCATTTTTTAAATCTTGATCCAGGCAGCAGGAGGCCAAACATAGCCTCCTGTAAAGGGCAACACTTCATACATTATATCCCAACACTTAATGAAGGTCCCAAATACATCTTATTCTCAGACTGGTCCACTAGAGATGTCAGCGATTGCCCCGGGGTACCTGCCCGACAGTTTCAGGTGTAACTCTGTTTTTTACCTTAGGAAAGGTTAATGGAGAGTGAAATAGTCCGATGTATGCCTGTCCCAACCTGTCCAACTGACTGTTAACTTGGCAGCGCTGCTGGTTGTATGACAGGATAGACCCAGCCTTCTATACCTTTGTTTGCACAGCTATATTGGCCCATCCTTCCTCTGCATTCCTCTACCCACTATGTGATGTTTCTCTACCAACACTTATTTTTCAGCAAAGCTTGACTGCATTTATTCAGAAGTTTTCGAAAAGGAAATCCCTAAACTCTCTTTTTAACATTCCAAACTGCAGACACGCATGTTTATCTCCATAGTAATGCACGGATTTGGTTAATACTTGTACCAGAAACCATATGTCATGTTAAAGTAGAGCATTATATGCCTAGCGTACATCCTGAGTCATTACTTTGCTTTTACAGAGCCTAAAAAGAATGTTTGCAATGATAGGGATCCATAAACATATTTCTGTGCCATCGCCATCTGCTGACTCTACTTCTTCACATATGTGTCAACCTGACAGTACAGTACAGAACAGCAGTAGCCATTCAACATTTCCCCACTTTCCTTGATGGGCCCTCGGCTGGTCCTTGTCTGGGCCCCATAATTCCTTTTTAAACATCAATCTTTGTTCAAAAATATTCTGTCATGATTTGTGGACAATAAGATCTAAAGAGAAGCGCCATCTCCTGGTCAGACCCAGTAATCCAGTGAAAGGGTGGAGTCAGAGTAAAAAAAACTTTGCAATAGGGGGTCACTCCAGTGGCTGGAAGTCGGAGGGGATTTTGCTGCCATTGGGCTGGGGTTTCACAGGGAACGGCCATTTTCAATGGCTGCTACTGTAGCTTCCGAGGCTTTTGCTCTAATTTCAGTGAATGCAGACGACCATAATGTAATATGATGGCTAATAGTCTTTTATCCATCTTGGTATAAACAATTTTTTTATGGTTTTTTACACTTGATCTTGAACTTTTCCCTCTTTTTTCCGCTCCTCCACTGGGAGCTGCTGGATGATATTACTTCCTCTTTTACTCACTGTGTCCATGGTCAACAGCATACATTCAATTATATAATGTTATGGTTATTATTAGCAAATGTTTAAGTTTACTAACCAATAAAAAAGGGTTAGGGTCCAATAATTCAATTAAAAAGCCTCTTTATTCAAACAAACTAAATAACGGGTGTAGTTAACGACAGGGCCCTTTAAGCTATAAACCTAAACAGTTTAATATTTTTTTTTAACTCTCCTAAAGAGATGAAGACAGGGTCGCCTGTTGCCAGGCAGGCAGCTGGTCAAAGGGCAAGAGTAACCAGGGATTTACCACTATGTGATTAACTATTCCAAAGGCAATTTATAACAGCTAGGACATCTAACAGGCATTAGATTGGACAGTCCAAAGACGCTGGGTTATATGGAAAATAACATGCTAACTCCAAGCTACAAAACTGGCCCTTTTTCCATATATATAAAAGTTAAATGCCTTGAAACTCAAACACATAAAAAAATTGGTTGTGAAGAAAGAAGCACCCATGATGTTATTTTTTTTTTTTGCAAACCTTTTCTGTCTTCCTTTAGAAAAAGATATTTGGAAAGAGTGAGTCGGTATTTTCTAGAACTGCCTTTTGCTGGTATTACAGTTGAACGTCTTTGGGTTATGCCTCAACCACGTTTGCATATTCAGTCTGAAATTTCTGTCAATTCTTAGCAAACTAGATCAATTCTAAATTGTTGTTACTGATTCAGGCCTTCAGATCTAACCTTTGGCAGGGACATGCATGCAGAAATATATGTATAGCAACAATAAATAATTTCCTCTCCACTGTCGCTACAAGCATGCTTAGTGTGAGGGATTGCTGAAGAGTCAGTGAGTCGATGCAATCAGCCGGTTTTCCTTAGATAGAAATGAGATGATGTGAATTAGCGCTATAGAAATAAACTGAATTAATTTGAATAAAGGGATTTATTATTAATTAGTTTTTTCTTCATAAGTTCACAATTTTCCTTTTTTGTGATGAATCAACAAGTGGAAGGAAATCTATTGGACATTTTAAAATTTTTAACAAATTAAAAATGGAAGAGTGGGGCTTGCAAAATGAATGGTCTCCTTTACTTTCAGAGCAGATCTGTCTCCAGAAGTTGAGGGAAGATCCGCGAATGATCCAATATTGACCTAAACGACTGATGATCAATAGAATCCACCCGGGTGGAATCAAGTCTCCGTTTAAATGCCCCTGCTCTGTGATCGTCTCAGAGGTCTGTTTAAAGCGCAGAGAGCATCATGAAGAACATGGAACACAGCAGGCAGGTCTGAGATGCTGCTGTGGAGAAGTATAAAGATCTGGATCCATAAAGATTTCCCAGCTTTAAACATCCCAAGGAGCTCTGAGCAGCGATAATATTGGAATCAGACCACTGGGAATCTACAAAGACCCGACCGTCCCTCTAAACTTTCAGACTGATCAGAGATGCAGCCCAGAGGCCCATGATCACTCTGGATGAACTGCAGAGATCTACAGCTGAGGTTGCAACAATGCAAAAACAGAAAACTGCTGCTTATAAACATAGAATCCAACTTATAAAGCTTATAATTGGCTCAGGTTATTCTTGCTGTAGATTCTTCACCAAGAAGAACAATTTTATATAAACTACTCAAAAAAATTAAAGGAACACTTTGTAATCAGAGTATAGCATCAAGTTAATTAAAATTGTGGGATCTTGATTTGGTCAGGTCAGTAGCAGAGGGGGGTGTTTGTGATTGTTTCAGCTGCTTTGGTGTTAATGAAATTACCAACAGGTGAACTAGAGGGGCAACAACCAGACGACCATCCAAACAGGAATGCTTTTACAGGTGGAGGCCACTGACATTTTTTCCCCTCCTCATCTTTTCTGACTCTTTTTCACCAGTTTAGCATTTGGCTAGAGTCACTGTCACTACTGTTAGCAAGAGGCGCTACTAGGGTGGCCATTTCTATAGCACCAAAAAGGAGGACATTGTGCGGCATATCAATTACTAAGGTGTACATAAGAATCGGGTAAAGTCACATTTATAGTACAATTCTTAGTAGTTTAAAGATGATGCTTGTGTAGTTGAATAGAACAAAATATTAAAGAGATGTAAAAAAAGAATTGGTTCCCAGCATTTGTATTTATTTAATACATTGTGGTGTTTAAAAAGTGACTATTTTTTGACACGATTAATTTGAGCAGAACTGCTGCAATTGATCATAAAGCAGTTGTTTGGAAAAGAAGCTTGAGGCGGAGAGAGAGCTAGAGAATAGGACAATACAAATGTCAAAAAGTGGCTGGAAAAGAGGAATTCGTGACATGGCTGCAGCCTGTCGAGAGTAAAGATGATTTCACCATGTTATCTATTTATCTATCTATCTATCTATATCTATCTATATCTATATATATATATATATATATAGTATATATATAGATATATATACACAAACTTGAGTCATGGAACTGTGCTTACAGCTCCTTATTTCATGTATACTAATAACTTGTGTACATGATACTTGTTGATGAAATTAAAATTATTTCTAATAGCATTAAAAGAGCATTAAATTAGAGTTCCTCATTCCGGTATAAACCCTGTGAACGTTTAATTTAATATGACATATTAAAAAAAATCCCCATCATCATCCAGCAGATGTTCAGTTTCTGCCCAAATATTTTCTCTTTCTGCTGTGGATTTTTGTAACAGGAATAAACAGGATCATCCATAGTTTGTTTGTTCTCCGCTTCCAAACTCATCATCTCTTCATCCATTCCTGCAATAAGAATTTTTTGGTCTGTTGAAGCACCAATAGTCTGCATCCAGTTATTTAATTAATTGCTCTTAATTTTGGGAATATATACGAACTATGCTCTAATTTCTAGTAACCGACCTGTTTTTACTATAATTTAATTTGACAAACCGGGTCTTCACTACATTCTTTATCCTGTTTGGTGCGATTGCAATTGCGGGTCTTGATCTGGACTGACGGGAGCGGAGACAAAAAGAGCTCAGTTCCGTATTTTGACGGTGAAAGACGGAGAAGACGTACGTGGACAGAGACGTGCGGAGGAGTAGCGGAGGATGTGGAACAGCTCTCATTGATTTACATGACAGACAAGTACTTCGCACGACGTACTTGAGCGGAGCGGAGCACTGACAGAGTATGTGGAATCTGGGTGTAAAGGAGGGCAAATACACGTCCGGCTGGATGCGGCGCCGGACGCCGGACAGTGCAATGAAAATCCGGACTGTCCGCCCTAAAGCCGGACATCTGGCCACCCTAGGCGCTACCTGGAGGTTGCACAGGCAGTCCAACTCCTCCAGGATGGCGCATCAATACGTGCCATTGCCAGAAGGTTTGCTGCGTCTCCCAGCACAATCTCAAGAGCAAGGAGGAGATTCCTGGAGACAGGCAGTTACTCCAGGAGAGCTGGACAGGGCCGTAGAAGGTCTACAACCCATCAGCAGAACCACTATCCGCTCCTTTGTGCAAGGAGGAGCAGGAGGAGCACTGCCAGAGCCCTATAAAAAAGACCTCCAGCAGGCCACTGGTGTGAATGTCTCTGACCAAACAATCAGAAACAGACTTCACCAGGGTGGCCTGAGGGCCCCACGTCCTCTAGTGGGCCCTGTGCCCACTGCCCGGCACCGTGAAGCTCCATTGGCATTTGCCACAGAACACCGGAATTGGCAAGTCGGCCACTGGCGCCCTGTGCTTTTCCCAGATGAGAGCAGCTTCACCCTGAGCACATGTGACAGACGTGAAAGGGTCTGGAGAAGCTGTGGAGAACGTTCTGCTAATTTCTGGGGTGTCTTTGAATTCAGCCCCCTGTAGGTTGATCATTTTCATTTCCATTAAATGATATGGCATCCTTTATCTCCTAACACATCACCCAGTCCATATCAGGATACATAAAGAGCAGGATTTTTTCGCCCATTGAGACCTGATGTGTTTTCAAAGTGTAAATTTAATTTTTTTTAGCAGTGTATTTATGTTTGAAGCCTGAAATGTGGCAAAAGGTCAAAAAGTTTAAGGGGGGGCGAATACTTTCACAAGCCACTGTATTCATTTGTGATAATACACACCTTAATGGGCATTAGCTCTTAATACATAACTTTCTATTTTAATAAACTGAATAGATTTTTAGGCAACAAAGGAAATTGAACAACTTTTACAGCTCAGCAACCTGAACATAAATCTAAATAATTACTTTTATTAACTTTTTTTCATTAATAAAAGGAAACTAGTCCCACAGTCATAATACATAACAGCAAAGATTCAGTAGTGTACCGTTTTCTGTTGGAGATCTGATGTATTTGTTTGATCTCTTATTATTGGAAGATTCTATGTTATGTTTTCTATGTACACTGGGCTGCTATCCTGTATTATCCCTTAGTGTTGACTGTGTGCATCTGGAGCTTCACCTTGGTGGGGCGACTTCTAACTGCCAGTCCATGTGAGTACCTTAAGTAAAGAACCTGTGTGGACGAGAGGCTGCTCGCTGTAGAACTAGTTCAAGTAGTTGGGCGGAGCTGAAGTGGCTTCAATCTCACTCGACCAGCTTCAGTCCCTCCCAGCTGGAACCTTTGGGCCATTTGGCTGCTATTTGCTGAAAAAGCCACAAAAAGACTCTTGCTTTGACAGAAGTAGTGTAACCCTCGTTAGAGCAATCAGGGACAGGCCCACCAAAGGAAATCTGACACTGCTAAAGGAGCTACAGTAAGTTAGCGCCTATACCTTTTAGGGTGTGTGCTTTAGCATGGTGGCTAATTGCTGAGCTAATGAGAAGCACAAAAGGCTTTCTACTGTCTGGCTGTTTATGGCCTCAGTGAGTGACAGTCAGTGAGTGCAGCTTTGCCTCATGCAGCGTGATGTCACAGCAGCAGGTGTGCTGTAGAGGCAGAATGATGTAGTTCACTGGCAGGCTTATCAGAGGCAAGCAGCATAAAACCTCCAACCCTCTAAAAATGTACAAAGCAATAAAATATCACAAGAATGATAAATAACCTGTCACTTACATTATGATCATTGAGATAAATTGGTGTATGGAAAGCATTTTATGGGTTATTTTGATTAATATCCATCAACTTGAACTGGTCCCACTGCAAGTTCCAGTTGGCATGTTGGACAGCGATTGCTCCCCTTAAAGCTAAGATCATTGAATAATAGGTTATTTTGAATATTATATAGATAGAAAACTTTGAATCAATCTGACTGGATGATCTGGTGAACTGGAAAGTGCCTTGAGATGACATGACTTAGATTTCCACTTTTAAGGCTAGGCTTAAAACTTTCCTTTTTGATAAAGCTTCTAGTTAGAGCGGCTCAGGTTATCCTGATCTATCTCTATAGTTCTGCTGCTATAGGCTTAGACTGCTGGAGGACATAGGGACCCCTTTTTCATCATTCTGCTTCATTCAATCTCTATTCTCCCACTCTGCAGAATCTATTAGTTCAATCTCTAACGTTCTGCTCTCTCTGCTTTTTCTCATAGTAGCTTCATCTGGTCTGTTCCTGTTTGGCTGTGACTCCATCCTGGAGAGAAATATCAGCTGTGCTGCTGCCATCAACACCTTTGTTTCTAGATGTTGGAGCTTGGCCTGTTTTCCAGTGTAGTCCTGTTTCTCTGACTGTGACTAACTGGATGTGCTCTCTTCATCCTCTGACATGGGAGCTGGCTCGGAGCTCGTCTGCCTGGCTGTGTGTTTCCTGGACGGGGCCGCCTGTGGAGCTGGTTGACAGTTGCCTTTTGTATCTATGCTTCTTTTTCTATGTCTGCTTCTGTCTCCTTGAACCCCAGTGGGCCTCAGCAGATGGCCGCTCACACTGAGCCTGGTTCTGCTGGAGGTGTCTTCCTGTTCAAAGGGAGTTTTTCCTCTCCACTGTCGCTACAAGCATGCTTAGTGTGAGGGATTGCTGAAGAGTCAATGAGTCGATGCAATCAGCTGGTTTTCCTTAGATAGAAAACTTTGTATCAATTTGACTGCATGATCTGGTTGAACTGTAAAGTGCCTTGAGATGACATGATGTGAATTTGGCGCTATAGAAATAAACTGAATAGAATGACTTTAAGGCTTGTGCAGTCTGTCTGTCCATCTACATGCCCTATATATTTGTGAAAACACTGTTTAGGTTCAGACACTTTATTCCAGGCAGAGAGTTGAATGAAGCTGGGAAATAATCTCATGATGGGTGACTGTGACCCTCCTTTTGCTTCGACTTCCACAGGAGGACAGCAGGATGGATCAAGTAAAGCAGGGAAAGGTGAACAGAGGGCGGGGGAGCGAAGAAAAACTTGGTATTCAGAGAATGGCTCCAACTTTTCATCTGCCCTCAGGCCGAGAGGGGGGCTCAAGGGAATAACAAGCTTCTCCTTCAACCCTTTTCTCTGTTCCCG
Source organism: Cyprinodon diabolis (assembly GCA_030533445.1). Taxonomy (NCBI): domain Eukaryota; kingdom Metazoa; phylum Chordata; class Actinopteri; order Cyprinodontiformes; family Cyprinodontidae; genus Cyprinodon; species Cyprinodon diabolis. The sequence continues at coordinate 1,233,793 of CM060070.1, read as the reverse complement.
GGATACAGAGAAGTAAAATCCTCTAAAAATAGTGTGACGGCATTTCTTTGAATGTGTGTGTCTGGTGCCAACGCAGGCGGACTACATGCATAATGACTTCCATTAACCTTCACACTCTGGAAGGATTGTGGAAAAGATTAACCACGCATCTAGTATGACTCAAATGCCATCTTTTCAAAGACTTTTTATGGTTTCCATATTTTGGACTCTGTTAACTCTACACTTATGAAATCAGTTCTTATCTTTATTATTATGATTATTATGTGTAAAATACCCGCTGGTTGGAATCAAATTAACCTTGTTTTTCTCCTTTTTTTAATTAAACCTCCCTGCCTTTTGATTTTTTTAAATTCACATAATAAACATGCTTACTTATATGTATAGTTTGCTATGTTATAATGGACATATATTCAGTTAACATCAACGTGATAAAATACCAGGCTTTGGAGATGTTAATAGATGAGAAAATTAGAAATTACTCTAAAACTTTTCACATATGAAATTCAAATGAAAAAGAAAATAAATAAGAAGGTAAAAAAGCTCAACAACCAAGTCACATAATCCTTCAATTCTATTCTATTCAGTTTATTTCTATAGCTCCAATTCACATCATGTCATCTCAGGTCACTTTCCAGTTCACCAGATCATCCAGTCAGATTGATTCAAAGTTTTCTATCTAAGGAAAACCAGCTGATTGCATCGACTCATTGACTCTTCAGCAATCCCTCACACTAAGCATGCTTGTAGCGACAGTGGAGAGGAAAAACTCCCTTTGAACAGGAAGAAACCTCCAGCAGAACCAGGCTCAGTGTGAGCGGCCATCTGCTGAGGCCCACTGGGGTTCAAGGAGACAGAAGCAGACATAGAAAAAGAAGCATAGATACAAAAGGCAACTGTCAACCAGCTCCACAGGCGGCCCCGTCCAGGAAACACACAGCCAGGCAGACGAGCTCCGAGCCAGCTCCCATGTCAGAGGATGAAGAGAGCATATCCAGTTAGTCACAGTCAGAGAAACAGGACTACACTGGAAAACAGGCCAAGCTCCAACATCTAGAAACAAAGGTGTTGATGGCAGCAGCACAGCTGATATTTCTCTCCAGGATGGAGTCACAGCCAAACAGGAACAGACCAGATGAAGCTACTATGAGAAAAAGCAGAGAGAGCAGAACGTTAGAGATTGAACTAACAGATTCTGCAGAGTGGGAGAATAGAGATAGAATGAAGCAGAATGATGAAAAAGGGGTCCCTATGTCCTCCAGCAGTCTAAGCCTATAGCAGCAGAACTATAGAGATAGATCAGGATAACCTGAGCCACTCTAACTATAAGCTTTATCAAAAAGGAAAGTTTTAAGCCTAGTCTTAAAAGTAGACAGGGTGTCTGCCTCACGGACTAAAACTGGTAGTTGGTTCCACAGGAGAGGAGCCTGATAACTAAAAGATCTGCCTCCCATTCTACTTTTAGAAATTCTAGGAACCACTAGTAAACCTGCAGATTGAGAGCAAAGTGCTCTGTTAGGAACATAAGGAACAATCAGATCTCTGATATCAGATGGAGCTTGGCCATTTAAGGCTTTATATGTGAGAAGGAGGATTTTAAATTCTATTCTGGATTTAACAGGAAGCCAATGAAGAGAAGCCAGGATAGGAGAGATATGATCTCTCTTTTTCATTTTCATCAGAACTCTGGCTGCAGCATTTTGGATCAGCTGAAGGCTTTTAACTACAGTTTGTGGACTTCCTGATAGTAAAGAATTACAATAGTCCAGCCTTGAAGTAACAAATGCATGGACTAGTTTCTCAGCATCACCCCTGGACAGGAGATTTCTAATTTTCGCAATATTCCTCAGATGAAAGAAGGAAATTCTAGAAACCTCTTTGATCTGGGATTTAAATGACAGGTCCTGATCAAAAACAACACTATTCATTCACTACATTCATTTATTTTGAAGATAATTTATTGAACTGAAATGTCTTCTTTGTCCAAAATGTGAACTCTCTGGGATTTTGTGTTTGGAGAAAATCCTCTTGAGTTTTTCAGAGACTCCAGCAAAATATAGGATGGAGATGATTTTGTGCTTAATTGTTTAAAAGCAAAAACATGGAGTATATGGAGTATGCATTAAATCCTGGGCACTTTGTGAAGAACAGTTTCTTTATCACCCAATAGTGGATCATAGAAAAGAAACGATCTGTGTAAATCAAAGGAAAATAATTGAACTCCTAATATGGATTCACCAGATCAACACTATAAGTGAGGAAGGCTACCTGCACGCTGCCCACTGCAGAGTAGGCTGCATAGGAGAACTGCTCCTTCAGCAGGTCTGGGGGCCCCCGCTGGTCACATGGGGTCCCACTGGGAAGGAAACACTGGTGGCTGGATCTGTCAGTGATGGTGTTTGGTGTGGATCCAGGCAAGCTGAGCAGAACCGTGTAATTGTAGAGGTGGACATCAGTCAAGCCAAGTCCTACCCACTGCTGGTACAGGTACCTGGCTCTGGATTCTTCACTGTCATCTGGAAGACTGGAGAAGGACCTGGAGGCAGAATATAAAAGAATGAAAGATATTTAACACTTTGCTCTCTGCTTTCCATCCTGAATCCTTTCTGCTCTCATGACTAAGCAGGTAAAATAAATAAAGCTGTTTACTCCTTACATACCGTCCGATTAAGTCATTTATAGCTTATAATAGAGTATTAGGCCAGGCTAGAGATTTTATTTTTTTTAAATACCATAATTATATCATATTATGGAATAAAGCCACATCTTATTAAAACTCTTACAAGAATAGCCGCCTTCCCTAAAATGAGGAATGTCGAGCATCTTGTGAATTTATACTTTGGCGTCAGTTTCTCACAAATAAGGAAATATTTAGTCTTTTAGTACCAAATTATTATCAGTATCAGAACTTTACAACGATTGTGCTTTATTCTGATTATTCTGCTACAACAGGAAAAATCTGTAATATATACACGTATATATATACGTATACATATACGTATATATATACATATACGTATGTATATATATACATATACATATACATATACATATACATATATACATATACATATACATATACATATATACATACATATATATACATATACATATATACATACATATATATACATATATATACATACATATATATACATATATATATACATACATATATATACATACATATATATATACATACATATATATACATACATATATATACATATATATATACATACATATATATATACATACATATATATATACATACATACATATATATACATACATACATATATATACATACATACATATATATATATATATACACATATATATACATACATATATATACATACATATATATACATACATATACATATACATACACATATACATACACATATACATACATACACATATACATATATATATACATATATACATATATATATACATATATATATACATATATATATACATATATATATATATATATATATATATATATATATATATATATATATACTGTATATATATATATACATATATATATATATATATATATATATATACATATATATATATATACATATATATATATATATATATATATATATATATATACATATATATATATATATATATATATATATATATATATATATATATATATGTGTGTGAATATATATATAAAAAAAAAAACTGTTTTCTCACCCCTCGTGGGGTGGTATGTGTCATCCTCAAGCTGGGGTCCTCTACCAGAGGCCTGGGAGTTTGAGGGTTCTGCGCA